>JAVQJF010067750.1:0-39383 GCA_036023855.1 Gadopsis marmoratus
GGACTTGTTCCCCGGTTTCTGTACTGATGGCTGACAGGATGTCCTCGGTGGAGGAAAGGGCCCCTGGATGGGTTAAAGGCAGAGACTGAATTTCAGTGTGGGATGCTGTGTGTGTTTGAGTGTCTGCTCCCTACATTTGCACAATGACAATAAATGCTTCTTCTTCTTCTTCTTCTTCTTAGAAAAGCCACAAATGTTACTCAATAAAAGCTCATGACAACAGCAGTGAGCAGGAAACTCATTCCCACTAAACTTGTTTATAGCTCATTTGAAGACATACTTTAATTAATGTTTGAGTGAAGTGTGAGCCAACTTAAAAGTGTGTGTTAAACAACCAGATAAGATAGTAGGGACTCAAAAGATTAGTTCATTATTTTGGGGAATACATTTACTTGCATTGGAAGATTGATACGACTCTCGTGTGCTAAATATGGAGCTGGAGGCAAACAGCTAGCCTGGCTCTGTCCAAAGTTAGAAAACACACTAAAGCTGATCATTGACATGTTGTATCTTGCTTGTTGAATCCATACAAAACAGAAATGTAAAAATGTCAAGTTGTAGCTTTACTAGGAATTACTTGTGGTAACTCTATCTTGGTTAACGGCCTCCATATGCACTTATAAGTGTTAATTAGTGAGCTTTAGAGCTGTTGGTAGGTGTATTTTTAAACTTAAACTGTATTTTTAAACTGGGCAGAGCCAAGCTAATTAGCTACTGGCTCTAGCTTCATATTTAGCATGGTAATGATCTTCTCATCTAACTCTTGGAAAGAAAAATACTTTTCCAAAACTATTCCTTTAGTCATTTATAAGTAACAATGACACATTTTGCATACAATTTTTAGTCATGCATTGCTTTCTGGGCGTGATTTTTATGCACAGGTTGTGTATTTCTACTACAAAAGTTGTTAATGAATACTACACATGCAGATGATAATTTTAGAGATATCCTGGAAATGGATCAGATTCCTGCATGCAGCTGTTACAGACTTTTAGATGATTAATCGCGGGGAACATGTAGGGTAAATCTAGACGGCTGGTTCTGAGGTTGAGAAGGTGTTGGTGGTATGTTCTTGTATCGTGGTTGGAGATGTGGTGGTAAACCCAGGAAGTGCAGTCTGAAACGTGCCCAGTCACCAAAGGTCATATTTAGGAGGCCTTTAAGGTCATCTGCTTCACCAAAGATCAGTGCCAAACCATTGAGGTCATTTTTTCTCACAATGTCAATATACATACTGGGGTATTTCATCCTCTCCAACTAGGAAAAAGAAGAAAATTATTAAGTATCATAAGCACAGTGGAGTAATATGATTCCTAATCCTTGCTGATATTGACTAACTTGATCTAAAAATCCTTTTCTGCTGCATTTGCAGGAGTCCAAGTTTTGATTTATACAATCTAATGAGGTGAATAATTACATTCAGTATTTATTTCTCTATATTGTCATTTTTATTTTCAGTGGCAGGGTCCGTCATTCCCGGGCTTGGTTAAATTTCCTACCTACAAAGAGGAAATTATGTAGCGTGTAATTCAGTCTTACTGTTTGTACTGTTTTATCTAACTGATTAACAGCATCACTGTTTGCTCTTAACTCACCTAACTTTGAATCTGTAGCTGTATTACTGTCAGTACAAACCGAACATTTCCTACTGATGCTGCACATTAAAAGCATTCAACTGGTGACACGGGGTTGCTTTTATTGTGAAGCAGTCACAGGAAATGAAATGTGTTTGTCACAGAGGATAGCGCTGACATCAGTTCATCGTTCATCAGACATGCCTCCGCAAAACATGTTAATTCTCTGCATTTTTGGATGAAGAGCTGCAGGCGACAGGCTGCACGCCTCCAACACCTCAGCAGGGTAATCAAATCCACTGTGCCTTCCTGCTGCGTACAGAACTACTCGTGCCATGTAAAAACCAGATCTCGGTTTCTCTTGGCATGATGGAAAAAGGACCGTTTTTGACTGACTTCTTCATTAAAACAACATGAGTTTTTTTGGCTGCATTTTAAACAGATACACCAGCTGTTCTTCTGTTGTATTTCCGGTAAGGTAGCTGCTAAAGAAGTCTATGCTGTAGTATAACACCACACTTGCTGTTACTACCAGTAACCACAGATTTTGCCAAATCAACCAGGACTGAAATCTTAGAGATTATAACTTTAAAGAGGTTTCTTACCTCTTTACATACATCCTCTGTATCCATATTGATGATAGTTGTGATTGGCAGGGGAGCGAGGTTCCTCATCCAACCAGAATCTTTCAGCCTGGATGTCCCTCTGATCTGAGCCAGCTCCTTCCTAATAGTATAATTCAGGTTCACCGTTGCCACTTCAAATACCTTCAGGTCTTTTACGGTGAATTGGAAATCTACTGCAAGAAATCTTTCAAACATCTCAGGATCTCCATCCTGCTCGAGGAGGTCCTCAATCTGTGCACTCATCACATACAACTCTGCCCTGGACTCACTGAAGACTTCCCATAAGGTCTTTGAATCATCAATGTTGGCGACATTCACATGATCAATATCTGCTCTCTG
This sequence comes from Gadopsis marmoratus, assembly GCA_036023855.1. NCBI lineage: Eukaryota > Metazoa > Chordata > Actinopteri > Centrarchiformes > Percichthyidae > Gadopsis > Gadopsis marmoratus. The sequence goes on from JAVQJF010067750.1 coordinate 2,540, forward strand.
CTGAGCATCTTCCACGCACTGGATAATCCAGCTGAGACGGCAGGGCCATTGATTGGCCAAGACCACCCATGCTGCAATGTATTCTGGTTGTGGAAGTTCTTTCTTCAAGGCCTTCATGATTATCACAGTCACTTGAATGGAGTTGATTACCCTCCTCATAGACATGGCATCATCTAACATGTACTTGTTTAGATTCCTTTCATTGCTGGTCAGGAAGCTGCTGACCAGCATCTCTACTTCATCCTTTGTTACATCCAGTGCTACTGTAGTATTGTCCATCAGTGGATACGACTCTTCTGTTACAAATGCAGTCTCCACTTCAGATACATTTGGTGAAGATCTTTTTTTGAAGAACCCACTTCTATGTTTATCTTCCCTCATGCTTATATCCTCAGAGATTTGTGAATTGCTAGTGAATCTGTAAAATAAACTGCGCTTTGAATCATCGCACAGTGGTGGGACTGTGAAGGCTAGAGTCACAATGCAGTTCAACAGTGCATAAGCTCTGTCCTCTTTGCTGAAGCAGCAATCTGCAAAATTCACTCTCTGTACGAGAACATCTGGGTTGACGGCCAAAATGGAAATAAACGGACTTTCCTCATCTGAAAGCAGAATGTTGATGGCATCCAGAACGGAAACAATTTTCTTGGGGGAGCACCGGTCCAGGTTGGTGATCTTCAGTACCACTCGGATCCTTCTCCCCTCAAACACCTCCATAAACTGGATGAAGCGACACAGAAACCACATTTCCTTCCTCACTTCGTTCATGAAGCCCAGTTGGCTGCTGACCCGGTCATTGTCCATCGTCTTCTTGATGGTCTGCTCCTGGCTGAAGATGAGGTTCTTAGCCATCAGAAAGGCAAACCTCAATGCGCTTGCCACAGGGACTCCTACTGAAGCGATGACCAGGCCCTCCAGCACACCCACCTGGCCTTGTGTTCCATTCTCCCCCTCATCTGATTTCAACTCAAGTGTGGGCAGGTCAAAGGTCAACAGGACCACAAGGATGAAAACTGGCACCAAAAGAATGAACAAGACGACAAACCACAGAGCGCAGCAGCAAAGCTTTTTGGACCTCCAGTTGTTAGGACCATCCTCCACTATCTGAATTTTAAAAAAACAAAAAAACCCCAGAACAGACGAGATACAGGTTAGACACCACTGCCATGTTTTAGCCATGCTGGTGGTACTGCTCTACATATGGCAATGTCGGTTTGTAATTCGGTCCATCACTTTGGTACGGACAAAAATATCTAATACTATTTATAGATTGTTGATCAATTTTGTGCAGACATTTATGGTGCTCAGACCTTTCATCTAGCGCCATCATCCAGGCAACATTTCACTTTCTCCAATACATATCTTCTATATTGGCTAAGATTTTGATGTATCTGCCACTGAGGCTTGACCTGCCATTATAGTACAATGATGGTGAAGGGAATTTTGTTTGTTATGTTCACAGCATCAAAAATTCACATTTGTGTGCATCAACAGTGATGTGCCTTTGCAGAAATACAAGTTTTCACCTGGCACAATTTTCTATCAAAGATAGAAACAGAGGCTGGATAGAATACTTTGTTTTATGACCAAATACTTGTAAAACTATAGTGACATTCCCATCACCCTTAGCTGTGTGTGTTTAGTTAAACTAAGTTGGTGAGCGTATTGAGCATAACCATCTACACATCAGCCTGTAAACATTGTCATTATGAGTATGTGAGCATGCATTTAGCTCAAAGCACAGCTGTACCTGAGTACAGCCACACAGAGCTGCTAGCATGGCTGTAGAGTCTTTGTTCAATAACTGAGAAAAGTTAAGATAATTCACAAACCTTCTTCTTGATTTCGTCTTCTTCATCATGTTGAGCCACACGGTAGAGCACAAGCTGTAATTTCCCAAAGTTAATCTGCATGGCATGAAACAGCCGTATGACTAGCCCGGCCCAAAGCAGGTCACTGCCTGCAAAGTGCCAGGCACTAAAATGCACAGAAATGAACCTGATGTTGTTGTGGTGCTGGTTCTCCTTAGTCCAAATGGGCTTGTAGAAGAGCAGTCTGCCAATGAGCACTAGAAAGCCAGTAAATGAAGTCTTAACTGAGCGAGGCCTGGATCCTGTGTATTCATGCTCAGCCTCCTGCTTCATGTACTCTGAAGAGACACAAAACATTGATAACATTTACATGTAGGGCCAATCAGTTAGCTGGATGGGGCACATGTAAGGATAAACAATATAAATCAAGGCAGAGGGGTATCAAGACAGTTAAAACAACACGTGGGGTAGTTGTCTTGGACTTAAAGAGGATAATGAGTAGAAGGTTTTTAGAATGGTATGTGGCATATTATAGAAATAATTTGGTGGATTTTAATTATGCAGCTCTCACCAACTCTGATAAAATGCCCTGGAAATGGCACTAAACCAAAAACATGTTCCAGGGAAAATAATTAGCCTGACGTTTCTGCAGAAATACATAGTCATATGCAAAGCAAGATGCACAATCAAAACAATCTAATGTACAGTATTTATTATCTATCTTCAACACCTTGAAGCGTTATTATTGTGTGGACATTAATGAAGGTAGAGCCTGGTCCAACATGTGCAATGCTGTTTCAAAAAACAAAACAAAACCTATACATCTATATATCAAGTCCTTCTGGGTAACACAAAGAAACTAAATTAAGCTTGTACTTTCTGTTGGAGCCCTTCAATGAATGGAATGAATACATGCTCCATACAGTCTGTTCAATGTCACTTGTGTATAAAAGGAAAACCTGTATTTTCATGTTTGAGTCTTCAATTCAATTCAATTTTATTTATATAGTGCTATATCATTTGCTGTATTATCTCATAGCACTTGTTAATATAGAGCAAGTCTAAACCAACTCTATATGTATAGACCCAACATTTCCACCATGAGCAAGCGCTAGGCGACAGCGGCAAGGAGAAACTACCTTTTAACAGGCAGAAACCTCAAGCAGAACCAGGCTCTGGGTGGACGGTCATTTGTCTCGACCGGTTGGGTAGAGAGAGAAAAAAAGAGGGGGGGTAGAGTGAGAGCAGGATGAAAGAGAACACACAGTAGCACAGTACAATTCCACAGTCTTTTGTGTGTGTTTTTCCTCCTTACATTTTACACAAAGTTCAAGGTGGCACCTGTTTGTCCATCATTCAAGGTAAAAATATGCTAAAAAATGATTTGATGCTGTATGTTTTGCTTACATGGGGATTATTTGGACACTGTGGTATGTACACCCTCTGAAAGGGTCTTTTTAATGCAATGACTTGAAATCATCCATTATTTACTATACATCCCATATGACATTTTTGTGTTGGGGGAAATATATAAGGTGTGTGATGGGACTGCGCACCTTGAGCTCTGATATATGTGCAGTGTTTAGGAGAATTATGCTATGTGTACCCTAGAGAGGCCTGCAGAGCAGAAATACAACGTCCACTTTTCAATGCCAGTTTTGAAGAAGGCATTAAAACATGAGCTAACTCTGAGGCGGTGCATATGCCAAGAAGTAGCTCAGTGATTTTCTGACTGCAGTGGCCAAGTCAATACAAGAATTGGTTGTATATTATTATGATATTGTGCTGCCACAGCATTTTTATTGTTAACAGGTACAGTGTCTATAGTCAACATACCATAGTTTCACACACTGCGGCCATGATTACAGTGAATGCTGAAAACAGAAACAGGGTCATAAACACTGGCCACTTGCAAATAATGTGAGGTTTAGTTTTTACATTGCTTGCCAACATCAAGACCTTATAACATCCTATATTTCTGGCCATCCAGCAAACAAAGTAGACCACATGCTGGGGTACAGAGACAGTGATAACATACCTTCCATTTGTCCTAGGATCATGTTAATTCGATTCTGACATGAAGAGTAGAGTCCTACAGTTGCAGGTGATGAAACTTTGGTCAGGGTCTTGGACAGCGCATATGCATAAATATCATCTGAAATGAGATGAAACACGTTTAATTTTGCTTTCCCATTAACGTTATCCACCGAGCATTTTGTGAGCAAAAACATTACAAGTGACCTAAGTCAGAAGATTATCTGACACGCCTATTCAGAGAACGTCTCACATTAAAACTGAGAGAGCTGGATCTCTGGTAGACACACACTCGCAGGATTAATTATTGCAGACAATGTTCTTGATTGAAGACAAATGTGTTTTATTTAAGATCACTAATGCTGAACCAAACTGAAACAATAGTGCAGGTACATGGTGCTTCTTCATTCAGGCATTAATAAGGTGATCAATTGCACTCATTTCAGGAAAATGTGTTCACAGATGAGCACGTCTGTGAGCATTTAGTAAAACACGAAGTAAAAATGGAGCCCATGAACAGGAGTTGAAAAGCCACCATGTATTGAATATTATATTGCACTGTACTGCATTGTAAGCTGTATACTCTTTAGGCTACTGTAGATTACACAGAACTTTGAACATACAGTATGTTGGCCAGTCACTTCCTGTTATCATGAGTTATTTAAGAAAATGAAAAGATCAATGGCAACATGTGTGTGTAGTCTATAGAGTCAAAACAATAACAACAAGTGAATGGGCCCATGTGGATTAATATAGGGGGTAAAATAAAAACAGCTAACTCATCCCTTTTACAATTATAATGATATCCTTGTCACTTCCCAGTTTTATAATAGCCAGTTGTCTTCTCAGCATAAAGGTATAGCCTATAAACCTTAAGTATCCACAGTCAACAGCAGCCAGTGACAGTGTTACAGCAATTATGGGCTTTGAATGCAACGCCATTAAATCTTGTAAATCTTGTAAAGTTTCATAGTAGCCTATAGACCTAAATACTGTGCTATATGCTAATGGATTAATGACAACCAATTAAAACCTCAACAGTCACAGAGAAGGAGTTTCAAGAAAACATATAAGCCAACCATAACCGCTAAATCTTCTACATTATGAGAGCAGCATGAGGGGAAAAAAGGTGGTGAACTTTTCAGTCTTTGAAAGAAATTGAAAGAGGCTGGTGCATTTACGTTCATTTACAGGTATCATGAACGGAGTCATGATGATGTTCGCACACGAGTGTCTGTAAGCATTGAATTAACAAAGTGAAACTGAATGTGAAAATGGAGGGGAGAAAGCCCTGCCACATGTGAGCCATTACCTGCAAATAATAATTTTCCTCTTGTTGCCTGAGACATGATGACTGTGTGGTGAGACGTGCAGCTTTCACAGAAAATGTCTTTGACCTGTGAAGAAGAAGAAACAGCAGGGACCTCAGAGTGCAGGCAGTGGAGGGGTGTGTGTGTGTGTGTGTGTGTGTTGGTGTGTTGGTGTGTAAAGGTGTGGAAATACAGTTTTGAAGAAAAACACTGGACACCTAATACACAATTATGTAATCTGCTTCAATTCGAATCACAGATTGTGACTGTATTGAAATAACACCGAAATCTGTTCATTACTGAGGACAGGACATGGGGCAGGAATTACAACAACTATAAATACTTTGGATAAAACTATACTATTTGGACCTCATCTCCACCCACAGTGAACTGAGAGAAAAAGCAGACAACACTGTGAAAGTGCACAAGCGAGGGCTTGAGGAAGCTTGATACAGTTTGTGTAAATAGTGTACGAACACACCGAATATCATGTCTGAGCAGACTTTCAGTCTCCAGAGAGGGGAGCTCCAATGCAATAACCTACTGATTTGGACACGGGCAGTGTTGATTCAGCACACTCAGTTTAACTTGGGGATTTGCTGTTAAAGATTTGTTTATTTATGTGCTAAACATCCGTACAGCTAAATGGAAAGCACCACATGTGGGATGAACGTCCTTCAAAGTGCTTACACAGCACAAAAACAGAAATTCACAACCCACAGTGATTGATGTTTTCTTTTTCTGATTGTTGGCTGACAGGCATTTAAGTGAATTGTTTTAAGGTGATATCCTGACATTCATGCATGGGTATGCACCGTCCCAGAGTTCTTATGAGCACAGAAATGCCTATGTTAATGATTACCCTGTATCACCTTTTCTCGCAGGCAATACAGTTTCTCTTTGTGTTCTTGCCTGCACAAGTCTAATAGATTCACTTACACTCTTATAGACCAAGTACAAAACAGAGTTACACAAAGACTTATTTTTAATAAAGTTTATGTTAAAGTTGGATGGTACAACCTACGCACAAAAAGATATCAAACTACGACCATAATACGTCTGTACTTATGCCATATGCTCCCATACAGTACTGACTGACATGTTATTCCTGGGTAGAAATGTGCTACTGCTGAAACGAGCTTACCTGTGGAAGTTCCAAATGTCAGTTCTGATTTTTAATTTGACTCCTACTACTTTTAAATGTATCCAGAAAACAGAGCGGACCGTTAAGGCGTGGTGACCCTTATACCACCAAAACTTTACAAGACTGATAAGAGGGAAAGAAAAAAAAACCTACAGGCTATGTCAATAGGCCCGTACACTCTCCAGGAAGTGAGTTCACATACAAGATGAAATTATTTGAGAGATGGAGCTGTACATTTCTTCCATTTTCCTTTTCCAATCCGTTACCCCATACTCCTGCTCCCAATCTTCTCTCTATTCACAGAATCTGAGTGAAGTGGGTAGTTCCTGAAAGCATTGCGGAGTAGAAAAATCCCCATTCTTGCAATGGCTTCTGGCATTCACTGTCCAACTTTTTCAGTCCATGGAAAAATGGAACAAATGAGTGATTTCATGCTGGTGCATGGGGTCTGCATGATTCATGAACTGAATTCCTAGTTTGGAGTCCCTCAGGTTGAGAATGGCTGGATTGCTCTTCCTGGCCTGAACTGACATGCAGAGCAGTTAAGATGCCAAAGCAGCAGCACCAAAGCGTTTTTTGCCCAGAGCAGGACTTGTCATGACATAACTGGTTAGTCAAGCTTTGAAAAACAAGCTAGGAGCCTAATTTCCCTTAGCACATTTACATTTTAAACACATTTTTTTTTTTTTTGGATTAGCCTACTTTTACCATCTGGTGTCGCAGTATACCTCACAAGTCCTTCACAAACCACTACAAATAAACTTTGGGAAGTAAATCATGTCAGGATGGCTTTGTTTTAATGGATACATTTCCAATGTTGCATTTAAAGCATGTACAGCTTGTTTTTCACATGCATCTTGGTTGAAATGACACAATTTTGCATTAACCTTGTCTTTTGTAGACAGATGCCAACTCATGGCTCTTATTGCATATAAAAATACATCTAAAAACATACCGGTGCAGTCATAGAATACTAACACAGAGCTCTGTGTGCACAGTTATGTTCAGGTACATAACCATTAGCTATAGAAGCAGGCAGGTTTTATGGTATTTAATGACTTTATTTTTTAAATTTCATTTAGGTGATATTGAAGATTGAAAAAGTCTTATTTCATGGTTTTTTGCTCATTCTTTCATTTCAGTCCTTCATCTTTGGTGAGCTCTTCTGGATGGACATGAGTTGGGTTTTAGCATTCAGGATTTTTGCTTTTTTGTGACAGATTTTATTTGTTGAGCTTGGGGATGGAAGACTATATTCTCTGTTTGCAATGTAACATTATATTTAAAAAGTTATGTTCTTGTCCTACAAATGTTTCGACAAGTTCGCATGGGCTGGACACAATAAGTAACATAACTACCGTAACTAACTATACTTTTTAAAATTACAAGCAAACATTTGGTGCCAACACTGTATACAACCTCACAGACAAGCGTCTGTGAGCAAAATGCTCAATTTTTAGGCTAGTTGCTGAAATCAAGTTTAATTAGTGTACGTCTGATGAAGATTTAAAGTGCTTGGCCTGAGGGTGACTAATTCTGTCTTTACTCCGAGTACCTGATTGTTCAAATACTTTAATTAACTTGGCTGTCATAGAGACAGTGAGGGTGTGTGTGCATGTGTGCGTGTGAGAGAGGTTCCCAGCTATTGCTTGGCCAGAAGACTTTTGCAAACCAATACTGAACGAATTGGATCGTATCTCCTCTTCAATGAACCCTCGCCACACCTCGCCCTTTTGCCACATAAACCTTCCAATTAAGGTTAATGAATTCACCTCCATGATTAATCCGAGATAGTCATCAGACACAGATAAATTATATTTGAGGATTGGAAAGACTTGGAGTGATTTGCTATAGGCAAGGGGAAATTAAACTAATATTGTAATATGTTAGGCTCAGGGGATGATAATTATTTTCTGTCAGGAGCTGGTTGAACATTTGCACACTTTAGATCATTTTCATCAACTCTGTGATGCATTAACAAGTCGGGTATGTGAGATATATACATTTTTTCCAACCATGTTCTAATCTAGCACACCAACAGAGGGCGCTAAAGTATTGTGCATGAAGGCAATACAATGACATTTGATCAGCCGCCCTTCATCACACTTCTCTGCTCTATTTGGTATGTAGGAGCAGACCTGACAGTGAAGGAGGCATTTACTGAAAATAGGGTGCGGTCAAGAGCTTAAGATGCGCTAGAACTTCTCTTGAATGGGCTGATGATCATTGAATGTAAATCAGTAACCGCACACACACACACACACACACATACACTCACACTCGGTAATATCTATCTGCCTTTATTCCTTATCCATTGTTCCTAAGGGCAGACGAGCTTCAGTATTGACACGAAGTCTGACACCAGCTTGCCTGGCCTAATTGGCCTCAAGACCTCTTGATGGTGTGATCTATTGATCAGTCTCACTGCAGATGCTGCTAAGTCACAGGGAGAGGACAGAGAAATGGCCAGATATACTGAAAGTAAGCACTGCCACATCTGGCCATGATGTCTTAAGCTTTGCTGCTCCCACTGCAGAGCTGTGCAGCCAGCAAAGATAATGATAGGGTCCTCACCCTGAGAGGCAGGGGTCCAGCTCCTTGCCACAAGCTGATTCACACACACTGATTGTCCTTTATTGTTACCAAGGGGAGGATGGCACCAACAAATGGAGGTTTCTGAATGCTCTGACCCCCAAAGATCTATAGACACTGTCTGCTTTAACAATCCCACCAGAGACAGCAAGATGAAAACTCCTCCACACTCACAAGATCCGCTTTCGTTTGATACCTCTGCGGCAAATATTAGGAAGGGGGAAAAAGGCAGCTATGAGATTGCCACCGAAGAGCCCTTCTGGGGCAGGGGTGAGTGAAATGGTATGCATGCTGATCTTGTATCTATCAGTGCAAACATCCCATACGTGATTATTTTTACCTGCACCTTCAACCTCCTTTCCATTCACATTCAGATCCCAGATCACATCATCTCATTCTCATCTATTTCCATTTCGACTCCTCATCATCTCCCTTCTCATGCAGTGCAGCCATTTCAATGCAAATACTGTCTCTGCATATCTGCCTCTTAATCCTCCGACCGTCATTCTGTTCAGCCTCCCCTCAAATCCTGGGGAAAAAACTCGTAAGAGAAACATTTGTATGTTTATGAGGCCTGCCACACAATGTCCTTCGCTACCTCATAAAAAGCAAAGCATTCTTCTTCATGGGGTGCACACATTTCCTATTCTCTCCTTTGTGTGAGAGCTGCATTCCCATACGGTTTTACATTTATGATTCATGACAGGGCTAACAATTCTCCATCTCCTCTGCAGCACACTGCGAGTAACCAGAGCTGTCCAAAAGTCATGGCTGTGACAACGCCGATCATTATACATTTTTATTTCTGTGCGGCTGCCTCTCTGTAGTCCCCTTCATGAAATCTGTCTTTATCCCGCCGTGTGAGAGTATAGCTACCAGGTGCATACTGAGCTCTTCTCTGGCCCAGTGGTGTAGAAATGAGTGTCCACTCTTGGACCTTTTCACCAGCACGCAAACTTACATGCTTGTGTGCACACATTCACGCCAACCCACTGATTCTGACTCCTGTGTTATTGTCAATATCAGTCAGCTCAGGGGTTGTAGGGTTTGATGGCTGTTGACAGGGGCAGGATTGTTGAGGTAAAGATGATGGCAGCTCTTGCAGAGATAGAATAGCTGTATCTTGAGACCCCTTAGAGGGTGTTATTAGGCTGTTATAAAATTTGCTCCCTATCAGACCTTCACCAAAGCAATGGGGTGGACATGGCTGCAAAGAACAAGTGTTGAGTCTCTCCCGTCCTCCTATAGCTTCCTCTTATCTACCCTTCTACTTCCTCCTCTCTCACACACAAACACACATTTCTCTTTAGCATCGTACCACCTGTGTTTTTCAGCCGACACAGCCTGCAGTCTCCCTGCCTATTTGCACGAAGGAATTGCTTTATCATACAAGAAAGGGCACTAATCTTGTTTGTTTTATATTTCATGAGCATATACACCTCAAGGCGCGCAGCATGCACTGCATCATGACACCAGAACCTGCTGTCAGGTTACTCAAAAGCGCCTGACAAGATACCTGAGCGCACACACAGTTCATCCCAGCACATGAGAGAAAGCTGCTGTGAAAACATGGCAACGTATCAGCCATTAGTACAAACAAATACACAAAAGAGTACATTTGTGCTGTACACAATGTGGCAAGAGAGCAAGAACATGTGCAGATACACATATTTGTGTGTCTAAACAAGTCAGCAAGATGAAACCAAAAAAATCTGTTATGTAGGAAAAATTGATCTCTTGCGTGTATACACAGCACATAGGAGTCAACACTCAGGGAATTTCACTTTTGCCTGTATACTTGTGTTTGATGAGCTTTAACTTCACAACACAGGAGTGTTTTGTGTATTTCAACCTCTTTGCTCCGGTCGTTATCACACATTTCTGGAGATTTTCTTTTTCCTCACGCTAGGGATGGAAATATTGGTCTGTCGGTCAGTCCACCACTTTGGTCCAGACTGAAATATCTCAACAACTATTGAACGGATTGCCATGAAATTCGGTACACACAATCATCTTCCTCTCAGGATAAATTGTACAAACATTGGTGATTCCTAAACCTTTCCTATAGTGCCATTCCATCAAAATGTTAATTTGTAAAGTAGGCTACTTCGGTTTACGACCAAAATCATGTTTGCACGCTGATGTTAGCATTTAGCTCAAAGCAGTGCTGTGACTAAGTGCAGCCTCACAGAGCTGCTAGCACGGCTGTAGACTTGTAGAGTCTTGTTTAAATCTATAAGGAACTGCAGTACATAAAAGTCAAAGTGTAAATGCCTCTGATGTGCAGAGAGAATGTGTAAAGATCTTGTGTTTCCAAACCACCTCAAGAGGCGGCGAGAGGTGCTTTGAACGGGATAAAGTGTAAATGCAAAATCAATGAACACACAGCAACAACACAACCTGAATAAATGTTGACACATTAAGTATGTTCTGTTGCAGTGTTGTTGACAACTTTGATGTATTGGCTGCCTGTTTCTGCATTTTCCCACATTGCAATAAAACATACACAGCAATGTCCATGTGTGATGAGGAACTTCATTGAAATTAACCAGCTGGGGCCTGCAGTGTGTTCCTCACACATTTTGAAATAAAAGAATAAGTGCTGGCATTGTTATGGCCTCTGCAGAGCCTGCGATGCTTATAACAAAGAGTAAACACTTTGCATTTGCTGTGGAAAAGGCTGTCAGGTTGGCCATTGTACCTATTTGAATTTTGAAAAGGAAAGAGTAATCTGATCCTTTCACAAGGATCGGTAAAAAGCAGCATTAATGCGCATTGTTAGAGAAATATGGATCATTCAAATCATCCTATCCAGGTGACATGCACATAATAAGGTGTAAATGAGATTTGAAATAGTAGTGACATGTGGGAGTACGCACAGGTACGTGTGTTATTCTTCTGACAGGAGAACACACGTACCTGCGCAACACGCACATACACACAAACACACACACACACTTCTAAACACGCATTTGGAGATTTCTCTGTTGCAGAGACGTCAAGATGTAATAATAATGTCTTCTTATTCAGTGCAAAGGCTCTGTCTGCTTCCTGTTAGCTGTTGCATCTATTATAAAGTAATCAGATATCAGGTATGTTTATACGGTGCACAGGTACAGCAGCCATTCACAACATCCAGGCGGGAGAAAGGCAATAGGTGGACACAGAAATCTTGAGCGTGAATGTGAATCTGATTTGTGAGACAAGAATCATTTAAAGTGACTCTCAGAGCTCTTTCTAAACCCCTACTGTCAGCTGTGAGAGAGCCTGCTCTAATCCATTGTCACTGGGTGGATTAATTTGCATAATTCCACTATTGTGCAGTCCCAGATCTTTTTCTGTCTCCTCCTTCGCAAGAAAAAAGACGAAGAAAAAGGAACAAAAAAGGCAAACTCACAAACCTCTGCTACTTGTTGCTTTGGAAACAGGGGGTGGAAAAGTGAAGAGACGTACAGTAGGGCAAGAACGGGAGAACTGGCAGGAGAGAAAGGACTCAGTGGTGCAAGGGTGTGAAGATGGAGAGGGCGTGGGGATGGAGATATGATGAGCAGGGAGCAGAGAAAGGGAGGACGAATGAGCGGATGGAAAGAAAGAGGGAAGACTGATAGAGAGAAGAGAGGAAACTACTGTTCAGTGAATGGAATACAGAGCAATTTTCTGTTACTTAAAAAGCCATTTATCTATGTCGACAGTCTATTAGTCATGTATTCGAGTGTGACCCCCCTGCACACACACACGCACACAGTTCCCTCTATCACACCCACAATGTGTGTGTCACTGTTTGCGTGTTGTTGTGTGTTTGTGTGTATGATAAGGCTGTATTGCTTTTTCCTCCAGGGAGGGGAGCTGGAGGGAACAGAGGCAGTGCTAAATTGCACAGATAAGATCAATATGTAGTTAAGGGGTGGCGCTGCGCCTTTCAGAATGAACATTGTATAATATTCCATTAGCCCTACGCAGTGTTAAATGGATTATTCTTAAAATGTTATCTGGAGAGCTTATCTGTCAAAGAATAAAATTTTAGGACACTCACTCATTACTCAGTGATTACTCTTTCCTTTTTTCCACCCTTCAGGATGCATGCAGGAAAGGTAAGTTACAATGAGACTGTCCTCCCAAGACAAAAAAACACAATCATTCGTTTCAGCAAATGCCCAACGTCAGACTTTGACACGAGGCCACGATTGTTCCCTGATGCTAACAACGTTGTTTTTGTGCCTAAACCTAACCAAACGTTAAGCATTGCATTGTCGCGTCACAAAATGCTTACGTGTTGCTCTGGAGGGAAGTTACAAAGGATTCAGTTTCTCGTTTAAAGAGGAACCCTTTTTTGTGCTGCCACACATATTTTGCACAAAAAAACAGCTTTGTTGCTCAAAACCAGCTGGTATGCGTTTCCTTGTTGCTGAAAGGTTAGTTTCTGTGATGTAATCTGATTTTAGGATACATTGTCCGTTTGTTCTGACTGCCACATTATTAAACCTTTCTATGTTTTGGCACGGGCAACACTTGGTTATGGTTACCAAATTTATCACTTGAATTGTGGTGGTTGGTGTGGGGTTGATGCAAATATCTTAAAGACAAATATGACAAAATCTGGGCAAATAAAACCAAAATCATCTGCATGGCTGATAAGAGGTAAGTGAGAAAATATGTGATTTGTTTTTAATCTGGCTGAAGTGACCCTTTAAAATGGATTCAGATTCAGTGAGACGAACCATGAATAAGTATCCTTTGCCCTCCGCTGAGAGACTGCACTCTGTTAACCTTGCTGGCATGGGAGGAAAACCCTGCAGAGCCGTGTCCTCTGCCTCCCCTGCTGCCTGTCTCTCTCTCAGCTCTCCCACTGTCTTCATAAGCAAAACAGCATGTCCTGCTATAATCACCATGATATATTAAACGTAATCAGGTGTGCTAATGAGGTCATAATTCATGCATTCATTTGCAAATATTTCTCTGTCAACACATACTTCTCAATAGTCCAACTAATATAATCTACAACCGTGTGGACACGATATAATGAAAACGATATTATAATGGTAATGAAAAAGATCAATCATAATGGGTAATTTCAACAGTCCAAAACCTACTGCCTCTTGCGGCTTTGTTGATACCGTGTCAGAAATATCTTTATTGACATTTTGAGGGTGTAGTTTGTGTTGTTATTGTACTTTTATTTATTGCAATACTTCGCATTACTTCTACAGGCGTTACAGTTTTCACCATCACCTTGAAATTACCACGTTAACACCCTCAATGAATCATCTGAAAGCAGTTACCATAATTGAGTTTAATAGCTGAACTAAGTGTGCAACATCTCATCAAAACCTGAACATTATGCGCTTTGTAGTGTTTATTATTTGAAGTTGTGTTGAATATCATCAGAAGGTACGTGTGTTGATAGTACTGTATCCACTCCTGTGCATGTCTTATCAGTTTATGGTGGTCATAGCTGTTCAGAATTACAAAAAGCGAGACCAAGAGGGCAGCTGTGCAGTGTGTGGAAAGGTTTCCCAAATATATCACAGCATCCTTTCAATCGGATATCTATATCAAGGAACTGACCACTTATAGCAGATTGCAGGTTTGGTGGTACAAGCTCTGTCCTTTGAGGGAACAGCAATGAGGATTCTGACAGGAGGACTAATCCCCCATTAATAAACACATATGACTGGATGTTACTGGTCAGGTTGTAGCAACACAGCAGGTGAAGGAGCCAGTGATTGTGAAGCATGAATGAAGCAGCTGATTCCAGTCAGCTAATGCAAGTCCACACTGCTCCGCCTGAACTAATGCTCCACTGGCTCTGAAGGGGGAACCTTTAGAAACATGCAGGACATTATAGATGATGTTCCAGTTTTGGGTTACTATGTCCATTATAAAACAGACAGACAGAAATGTCATGTACCATGGCGGTCGCACATTGGACCAAATTTCTTTATCCTGATTCTGACACGACACCTTTAACATTATGTATCTGCCGATTCACATTCTGATCCCATACTTGTATTTATCAAAATGTTGATTATATATGAATGTGACACACTGAAATAGCGTCTGTAGACTAGTGACACACACCTTATTTTTTGGTGACATTTGTCATTCACACACTCTTGTCACTGCAAATGTTGCACTGCAGATCGGCTTTTGATCACCTTAACTTTAACTGATACCGATCCTTTCAAATCTGCCTGGTTGGCCCTGATACCAATCTTTAGGGTCACCTTGGGACATCTCTAATAATCAATATTTTTACATTAACAATAGATCACATAACTACTTGCATATGAAAGGAGTCACTCGTAGTGAAGAACCCACTGAGAATTATCACCCAACACTGCAGTTCCCCTCAGCCCTACGGAGAAGTTCACCTTCATCTTTCACCTCATTTGGTGAATTTGGATTTACTGCTTTGATTCAGTATCACTGCGCTCATCAACATTGTTTTCAGCAGAAAAACCCACTGCATGCTACCTGGCTAACTAGCTGGTGAACATAGCTGTTAATCAGCCGGTTTTTTCCCTGGAGTTACTGACCAAAACAGAGCTGAAAGGAAAGTAAATGGACTTGCAATCATCAGCTAGCCGGAAAAACAACTCCTTATGAATAATAATGAATAATACTGAAGATTTAAAATGAGGCAAATTTGCCACTTTAATAAGGTAAATCCAGAAATAAAAGTATGCAGTAGTCGTTCACTTGTTTTAGGAAACAGAAAAACTAGGAAAGTCATGTGTGACATGTTGTCTCAGAAGATTTTACTAATGTTTATTCATCCAGAAATATGGCCGTGCATACTGCTAATTTTTCAGCAGCGCTACACATTCAAATACTAATCCTCGCAAGCTGTCCAGTACGACGACAGCCTTGAACTGTCGGCCAATACTGGAACAAGATTAGGTTTCAGTGTGGGCATTGCCTGGGGGAGAGAAGCTAAACCAGAAAAATCTATTACTCATGATTATGAGTGAAAATTAGTGTCCATAATTCACTGAGCAGAGCTGTAAAACACTGGAAAAAGGTTGGACAAGGCTCTGCAGAGATGTCGATTGAAACTATTGATTGTGTTATAACATACATTTCGTACCTCCTCTGTCTTTTATAAGGTGCAAAACATAAGCTTGACAAAGTCTAGGCTTTAGTGTACTCACTTGTGGAGTTCAGTTTGTTGGGAAAGAAAAATCCATGGTTCAAATTGTACCCTTCAAAACACCACATTAACAATTCAGCTATAACTGAATCCCCCTCCAAGCAGTAGCCCTAATCAGGTTGCATTTTTTCAATTACTTTTTAAAAATCTCATCTCAACACATAATCAAAGGTTTGCATTTGGAGTGTCTGCAGTAAACACCAGGCCTGCATGCTTATTCATTTGAGCTCTGAGCCATACCGAGCGCACCATCCATCAACCCACTCTGGAGAGAAGTGACTTTCTTCCCCTTTCTTTTCTCACGCTGTTCAACACACCTCCCTCCCTCCACCACAGAGCGGAGCGTGGTTGCTGAGGCATGAACCTAGTAGCCACGACGGAGCACCGCAGAAAACAAATGCCGTCCCTGGTCGTCTCTGTCATGGATCATCAAGAGGAGTTCATTGTTATTACTTCCACTGTTACACTTAATGATGGAACAACAGACAGGGGGCTAGTTATGATTGGTAGTTAAGGCACATCATGCTAAGATAACCTGCTGGCTGATAATCGTCACAATGCGGCAAAGGGGTACAATCAACCAGTGTGATGTGTTGCGTGCGTTTAAATGACACACATGCATTCGGTCAACATTATACAGACACAGACACACACACGTGCACACTGCAATGGGCCTGTGTGTGGTTTAAATTCGCTTTGATGCAGTGGTCCCCCCCCTGCTGTTCACCATATTACTCTGTACACATCAAACAGGTTGTTCTGGGTAGAAAAAGGGACATGATGACAAGACTGTGGCTCACTATTCAGCTTGTTCTGACGCCGGGCTTTTTATTCAAATAAATAATAGGCTCCTCTGCCTTTTCCCCCCTCTCTCTTCGTCTCTTTTCTCTCTCTGTGGCTCTGCCATTATTTCTTTTTTTTGTGTTTTTTTTTCCTTCTTCACAATATCAAATCCTTCCTCGTCCTCCATCTTCCTCCTGCCTTTCGTCCTTTTGTAACTCTTGTTCATTGCAAAAACTGCTTTCTATAAATCTTCACACCATCCTGTTTTTGTTCCCTTCGCGTCTGGCTTCTTCTCGCCTTTATTTTTCTTGTAAAATGCCTTCCACTAGCATTCTCTTTTGGAGTCACCTGGAGCTTGTCGCAGCATGCCACCACATCATAGCTGACCATCCAGACAATGTCAGCGTGAGTCACAGTTCACAGATGATACTGACCCTGCCCAGCTGCTTTGTAACCAGGGACACACTGGGCTCCTCTAACCTGCGATCCGGTGTGTGTGTGTGCCCCTGCATGTCTATTCCAACGTATGTGTAAATGTATTTCTACAAATTCTTTATGTGCAGAAAGGAAGTGAGGAAAAAGATTCCCCCCTTGTGTTGACTTGTGTTATGTGTGCAAATTCATCCATGTGTGCACTGAATATACTGAACTGGAGATTTGTATGGCGATGCCTGTGCATGAGCCCATTGGTATGGATAGCATGGTGTGATCTCTAGTGTGATCGGTCCTCGCCGCCTCCCAACCCCCCACCCCTTCCCATAATTCCACCGCTACCTCCAAAGCCCCTCTAACCTTTCTCCTGCACACCCATCTGTCAATCATGTTCACTGAAGCATAGCAACATAGGGACACTTGGTTCAGTGTTAATTGAACCCTCACAGTTTACATTGGAATAAACCAACATCCCTTATCTGTTATTCCTGAGGTAACGCTTCGCGGAGCCATTATTAATCACTGCACACAGCTCAGAAAACACCTATTGGCTGATAAAACATTTGGAAAATTAGGTTGGAGCCGGATGTAGTTGCAGATGTACTGGCTAAAAATGTACATAGTTTAAATTCTAAATGTAAGGCTCTTTAGTAAAAAGCATTGTAATTAGGTATTGAAATGTATCTCCTTGTTGTCAGATGATTCAGTGGAGTGAAATTCCTTAAAAGTGGTGTGAAAGACATTGCATAAAACACATTTTACCATGCTTAAAGGTCACACCTATTTAAGGCATAGTTGTAGGTGGTACATTTTGCGTCATAACACAAATTACATAACATTTTTCTTAACAGTGTTATACAGATGGTCGTTGAGTAGCACAATTTGTACAATTTGTGTGCAAAATGTCTTTCAGTCTAGAGATCCTAGGATGTTTAGGGAATCAGTCTCATGATGTTTTGGTTAAAAGCTTGCTTCTCTAGTCAACATGTTGAACATGTCTTCCATCACTCAAATGTCATTATTCTTCAAAAGAGGCGCTTGTTCTTTTTGTTTTGCATCTAACAGCATCTGAAACCCCTTTCCCATTTTAAATTTTAAACATTGGGGAAACTATGTTTAACAATTGCTGTAACTTGCCGACACCAACAATCTAACAAGTGCACCCACTTAACACAGTGATTAACCAGGTGTGGAGGCGAGAAAGTAAGGATTTTCAGGAATCTTTCTTTACCCTCACAACTACATCACTTTTGGGTGTAAAACCTAGTGTAACACCGTTCAGAACAGATATTAACACTTTGCCTTTAGTTCAGACAGCCTGCTTGGCCTAGTTGATATCAAGCATATCGAACCCTTTAATGAAACAAGGCTTCCTTTAGTCTATTTGGAAGATCCTGAATCCTGAATGGTACTTTCTGCACGAGGTTTTAAATGTGTAATGTGTCATTAAAATCAATTCTGCTCAAATCAGTTTTTGACTGAATGCTTATTGGATCCATACAGTCTCATGTTCTCGGTGTATCTTATGCTTATCAAATTATTCCTGACATTTTTATTTCTGCCCTTATCAAATATTCAATAGCTTAAATTGTAAAGTTTTGAACAGTGCTGTTGCAAATGGAGTCTTTGCTTAAAAGTATATGTTCTCTCTGTCAAACTGGATCCCTTTGGGGTGAGCCCGTTCGGTTCCGCTGGAGAAATTCTTGAGTGATCGACATTATCAAAGAAATTTGTTGATGTAAAAATGGTACATAGTTTGGTTTTAAAGATAAGGAATAAGGTTTATTACTTTAAAGCAGAGTATTGCATGGTCTTGCATCATGCGTGTTGCCACACAGAACTGAAAATAATGTAAAACACAGACATTATGACGGATCTATCTGATTGTTCTGTGACAGGAGTGTGTTTCTTTGAGCATCTCTGCCTCGCTCTCTAAATGAAATGACGGTACAATAGTGTGACGTCTGTGACAAAATCATGTCAGTAACTATCTCGGGATTCTAATCCGCTATGGAGTGAGGATGGACTTACATTATTTCCGACTCTGTCCCTCGCTCAATCAATTCACAGAGAGAAGGTTAAATTCTCTTCTCACAAGCCAACATTTCCACCTTGGATAGAGATCAGGCTGCAATCAATTGACCGTCTGTGTCATTACAGGATTAGCTCTACCTACAGCATGGTCATATACATCTGGAAGCCGGCCCAATAATGGGCAGGTAATAGAGAAAGTGACTGCATGTCCCCTGGGGAAGATTAGTGCTCCATGTTCCATATTAAGTACAAGGCTGGGGCATAACAAATGGTGTGTAGCAGAAATAGTTCACTGAAAAACTCTGTTACACTTGAATTTGTCACAGTTTTGAGATCATTTTCAATACAAACTATAAGTGATGGCTTGTTTGATTACTGGCACATGGCAGGACTGGAAAAAAATCAGTTTAGGAGATAAAGAATACAAATTTCAATCTTCAAATATATTTCTACACATCACTAAACAATATGTGATAATGTACATTGTGGTAGTTCCTGTCTGTTTCCTGTTTTATTTTGAAGGACTATTCTGTGTGCATAGTGAATGTAATGTGTGCCTCCTGTCTTTGTTCCTGCCAGTTTTGATTAGGTTCACCTATGTTCTAGTGCTCACCTGCCCCTGATACACATACACCTCATGACACATTGGAGCATGATGTCACTGCAACATCCTGTCCAATACATTTTGGAGGCACTTTATAAACAATAGTGAGTTACATTACATGTTACCATTTTTAGCCTTGCTAGCAGTGTGGCTCTACAGGATGGCAATGTCACGCTGTAGGTCGGTCCACCACTTGAGTCCAAATTTGATACGGACATTCATAGTGCTCAGATGGTGAATCCTACTGACTTTGGTGATCCCATTACTTGATCTGTGGGGCCAACACAAGGTTGACATTTGTAATTTTGAGTAAATGAATGTCTCGACAACTGTTGGGTGAAATTTGCTTCACACATTCATGTTCCCCTCAGCATAGCAATCACTTCAGGTCAAAATTTCAATTAATGCAACACTTTGCTTTATGAACAAATACCTGCAACACGAATGACATTCCCATCAGACCCAGCTGTGCTTTGTCTTGTCTTTAGTGCTAATTCTAAAATGCTTGCATGCTAACAGGCTCAACATATCTGGTAAATATGGTAAACATTACACCTGTTAAACATCTGAAAGTTGGCATGCTGATAGTACCATTTAGCTCAAAGCACCACTGTGCTTAAGTAGAGCCTCATAGAGCTGCTTAGTCTTACTCTTGTCACAATTCAATAATCTGTGATGGATTGAAGTGTGACCTACCTCCTCCACCTACTGGATAAATAAAGCTGTCTTGGATGTAAGAGCGGACAAATGTCAGAATATAGTGCATGTTAAGAAATCAAGTCACGCAAATGCACTCTGTCAGTGACACACACAGACAGATGCAGACAAACACACACCTTTACAATAACTACTATGTTCAAGGTAATCCATAGAAAACAGTCCTTGTCCTGAGCTTGAATAGGTCTCATTCCTCTCAATAGTTCCTCATTATCCAGCCTGCTGGAGTTTGAGGTTGAATGTTCATAAAACATGCATGACCCTCATGAATTATTGTGAGAGAACATCCAATAAATTGTTTTAGATGGCTTATTACAACAATGTTACTGGCCTGGCATATTAAATTATTTGCAATCCTGTAAATCAGAGGCGATTTGAAAATAACCCATTAAAAGGCATGGTGACATTTCTCCACTCAACAACATAACCGTCTCTGCCACAGCTCTTTCTAATCACAGGGAATTTTGTCATCAATCACATTCTATTACGCCTTTAATAAGATACAGACAGAATTGGAGGAGATGAAACTGGAGGAATCTGCAGGGTTGGGAGGGGAGTTTTATGAATATTATCAGGTTAACGGGGATTGTTACTTGATAATAAAGACACGACTATAAACTTCTTAACTTTCCACTGTCCACTTTCCCTGAAAGTAAGCAAAGTCAATCAAAACTACATAAAAAAGCAATTAACTCAGAGTACAATCATATATTCTATTACATGAAATTGTGTTTTGAAAGATGCAAATACACATCTGTTGTGAGGACAAAGAGTGAGTTATTAAATTCACTCTGTAAGCTGACCAAAAAAAAACAAAACACATGGGCTTCATTCTGGCCATTTTCAACAGAATTATTTCTTTCATTCATCATTTAGCTTGTAGATACCTGTCTGCACCGAAAAGTTGAGTTAAGCCTGAGTATAGATTTTGATATCAAAGGACCATCGGTCTTTGCCAGTGGACATAGAGTTGGCCATGCGTTTGAGTTGTGTGACTCTATCATTTTCCTTGTGTCCCATGGGTGAGGTGAGGAAACAGGAGGTGGAGGAGAGGAGGAGGTGGAGGGGACACTCACCTCGCCGTCTTTGACCTTCAGGTCCCAAAGGCACACGAGTCAAACTTAGAGGATAAACTTGAAGGACTGTGTGACTTGGGCAGCAGAGCAACCACAGGGGATTTCTTGCAACAGACTTAAGTGAGAGTTTATAAGTAGCCACTTCATGCAGGTTCTTCATGCAGGTTCAACTTCACCGCGTTGTGTGTGTCATTAGCATTGGTTAATTTACAATTTTCCTTAGAATTTCACGTTACGTTTTCTTGACAGGTTCAGTACATCTTTCTAATGATCCCTGATAAGGAGGAGGTCCTGTGATGGGACGCAAACTGATTTGTGGTCCCTACTGTGAATAGGTACTGTAGTGGTTGTATCTGAGACTACTTTCAAAGGCTGTCCGCTTTGAAGGTCCACAGAGTTTTTACACACTTTGTCCAGCTCAGTCCTTGAAATCAAATGAATTTTGTGACCGAAGGCACAGGGTCAAGTACACTCAAGTTCCAACATCTGATTTATTTGAACCGCAACTTCATTTGATTCAAGCTCATTTATTCACATTAAGATTCAAGTGCTGTAGTGAATATGACTCCTGCAAGCATAGACATGAAAAGAGCCATAGATGAAGGGAGTGGAACCATGGAGCGAGTTGTGTACATTCACCACCTACCTGCACCCACTGTGTTTGATCCAAACTCCACATCTTTGAAGTGTGTATGCCTTTGTGCCAGGCCAAATAGAGGTGTATGTGAAAAACCTTGCATGCAAGTGATGTCATCATTTACACACAAGCACACATACACACACACAAACAAATGTGCCACATGCACATTTATTTGCACATAGATCATACATCAGACCTTTTTCTTTTCTGACTTTGGACTATCTCAAATGGCACTGCAAATGTTCATTTTATCAGATTTCACTGGGAAAGATCTGAAGTCTCAAATAAAAAGCAAATAATGTGACCGTTCTAAATTTTTTTCTTAAAGCAGCTAAAATCAATATTTTTATATTAACAATGGATCACATGAGCACTTGTATGTTAAAGCTGTCACTCATAGTGATGAACCCACAGAGAATTATCACCTGTCCCTGCAGCTCGCCTCAGGTCTATGGTGTGCTTTAGCGTCTTTCAACTAATGCTGATGTTACATTTTCCGGCCCACATCTTTACTGTTTTGGTTAATTCTAACAGATCTCACAGCTTTGTTTTTGACTGAAACAGGCAGCTGTTTTCAGTGAAAAAGCTCTTAAAACTCACCGTACACTTCATGCCAAACAGCTACAGCTACATCCTGGCACAGGAGATCACTTGGCTTACCCTGTTTGAATTGGAAGACATTTGTCCTTTGGTCAATAACAAAGTCATATAATTTCCCAGTGGACGTCCAGCACACAGGACTAATATTTTGGCTAAGTGTCCATGTCTGTCCTGTATGCAGACTTGCTACTTGTCTTCTAGGTCCAGTTTCAAAGTGGTTTCACCTCCTATATAAGTTTCTGTTTTCAGTCAATGACCCATTCACCCAAAAATTACAGATCTTCATTGCTGCTAGTCTTACAAAAGCTTTAGATGATATCGTGAGCAATGTCCCATTTTTTAAAATTTAGTTTGAATGACGTTGGTTTCATTGGTTTGTAAGAACCTAAATAATATATTTTTTGTACATTCAGTTTTGCAGTGGCATGAAATGACAGCACCTTCTTGATACTATCAAGGGATGCCAACTTACTTGGCTTCACTTTGCAAAGATGACATGATCACCACAGATTATCCCAAAAATGGCTGGTATTTATAGGCTACTGTAATTCAGAGGGGCGCTGTTTCACTCCTTTGCTGTTTTTCATCTGAAACAATGCAACACAAATACAACATTTGTTTTGTGGCAAAGAGAATGTTAAATCAGTATTAAATAAGATGATAACAAGAGCTTTAGCAATAGGTGAAGCCTGGCTCCCCTTGTAAAAAAACACAGCTGGCAGGATTGATAATGTTATTTTTCAGCAGCCTTAATGGAAAAAGTGTTTTATAAAGTGTTTGTTTCACAATTGACACTTTCATTTTGACTGATCTTTGCTATAAATTAAGATAATATATATAAATACACTTGATGGGTTATAAAGAAATTAGAAAGATTTAAGGGGTTTAATTCCCCACTACATCCCTGTCTGTGACCAGCTGTTACTGAATAAATCAATACGAAGCAAGCTGAATTCCAATTAGCAGATCTACATTTCCAAAATAAAATGCTATTTGTTCTGCAGGCTACAGAAAGTTTCACTCAGAAAGAGCAACTGCCAAAAAAAGACACCAACATAATTTTATTTGAACTACTTATAATATGTTGACATTCAGACACTCCCTGGTCCAAAGTCCCCATTGGTCTGAATCGCTAGAAATGTGTTTTGCGTGCTTGATTGCTTGTGTAAACATGTATGTATGATTTATGTAACTGTATGCAAGAGCAGAAGCTATTTAATCCGAAACCCTTCCGTGGAAAGCTGCCTGTTGTGCAGTTAACTGTCAGATGACAGAGTGAGAAAGGAAAAACAACATGGGAGGAGATGAGCTATGAAGAAGAAGAGGAAACAAGAGGAGTGAAGGAGCTGTCAGTCGCACTCTGGCTTCTTAGGGTTTAATATCTCTTTTCACATGCACACATCTAAACCTCCTCCTCATCTGCTGTCAGTGAATGCCAGCTAGATGTCACTTTAACTCTGGATTTCCAGCTCATGACAGAGGCACTGAAGGTCAATTCACTAACAGTGAGCTCAGTTTAATGGGACTGAGCATAAAGCCCAGATAGTCTTAAAATACACCCAACAGCAGAGTCGTTTCAGGGGATTGATCACGTTTATCAGCGTCTGCTGCACATCCTGCAGAACCCCTTTTATTCATAATATAGTGGAAGATAGGCTTCATGAAAATTTACTCCTGGTTGACATTGTAGTATAAATAGGCAGTGCATTTGACATATAACAGAAGAGTTCCACTATGCTTTATCAAGTAATGAATAATACAGGAATCCCGAAATCAAACTTGAAACTGGTTGAAACCGGAAACATTAAACATTTGGAGGTTTTTGTACTGTTACTGTGTGTTCTGGGCCTCTGAGCCCTCTTGTTCTGGTATAAGATAGATAACAACAGGCACCAAATCATGAAAGGATATCCTCATAATGATCCTTTATTACAACTTGGGTCTAACAACTGAGCCAGTGTCAAAAATGATTCTTTGTGAATGAGAACATTACATAATCATGATCATACCCATCAGCCAATTTTTATTGCTCCAGTCAGTTATTAACTCTCCATGATGCATTGATTTGATACATCTCTGATTTGGGCCTATTATGGCCAATGACAAAATTAAACTAATAATGGATTTTTGGTTTAGACTAGGAGCTCACTTAGGACAAGCAGTATATCTGACATGACAGGGAGATATCTGTATTCATCGGGTGAGTGTGTGTGTCCCATTTCTGGTTTGAAGTGGGCGAGTGAATGTATTTGTGAGTAAGGTCACACTTTGTAAGATATCAGAAAAGCAATATTCCTTCAAGTTGAGCGGTATGTGTTGGAGAGAGGAAGACCACAGCAGGAAGAAAGGGATTGTGGGATGTGGCACTGATAGTCATCAGTTGCTCACTTGCACTACGCATATTGCTGCTGGCCTGTGTGTGTGTCTGTGAGTGTATTTGATTGATTTTTTGCAATACAGTGTGTCCAAACTGTAGTAGTGGCATCTGTGATGGGAATGCATTTAACTGGCAGCCTTTAACATGGCAATGCACACTATATGAATGTGACAGCATTTGTAGATGGCTTTAACAGTTAATTACTCTAATTAAAATCACCAACTAGATTGAATTTGATATGTATCATTTGATTTACGTACAATCCCTGCACATTTTTTTTGATACAAATTCCAGCACAGCATCATATAGTATTTATATTACAGCATCTATACTATCAAACCCTTTCACCAGAAAACAACATTTATGTATAAAGGACAATTCTGCACAGTCCAAAACTATTTTCAACAACAACATGTTTTAAAGACACAATGAAATTAAAAATAATAAATTTTCCTAGTTCTAATCCTATGTCCCTTTGTGAAAGAGTCTCTTTTTAAATCTTAAAAAAGATTATCATAAAATAAACAGTTTACGGGAACTGGTATATGGTATATAATATTAAATATTATAGTAAAAGAAAACGTACGGTCGCTGGAAGGCATTGTGTATTTGACTAGATTGGCCAGCTGATCAACGTCAGAAAATTATTACATGCTATTTGTGGAGATGAACATGAGAAGTGGTGATTAAACATAATTGCAGCCAGATTTCATCACTGTACATGTTGTAACTCTCAGGGATCACTGTGACTTGTTTGAAAAAGATAACATGCTAATCTAACTTTTATAGGCTACACTTTATCTTGGAAAGGAGACCCCAGAGCAACTTCTCCGGCTTGCTCAGAGACGTCAGTCAAACTGTTTTGCCCCTGAGTGCTGGCTGAGCATCCAGTAAATATCTGTTAAGTATACTGTATATGTTTCGCTGATTTATTTCCTGAAAGTACCTGCTGGTTACATTCATCACTTAAATTATCATTCAAATTATTTTCAGCCTGTGCTTTATTTTCCAAATGTTTGCCAGTGTAATGATAGATTGCATTCCGAATGTACTGCCGCTACTGTACAGGATTTCAACCACTCTTGCTCAGCTGCATAATTCAACAATACACAGACATTTTATTTAGTTTTAAAGAGCCCCGAAAACCTATTTTCTCCACCAGCTTCTTTAAATGAGTGATGGGGTCCTAAATGAATTTTCTGCAGTCCTACAATGTTGACTATTTAAAAAAAAATATTTCTGCATTTATTTTTTGTCTGTGCTCTTCTCACTGGTTGGAAAACATGAGCGCGATCCAAATCCCAACCGGCACAGTGCCGATTTGCGCACGCCGCTCCATTTCAGTTCAGCACACAAAATGTCCCTTGCCACTTATGCCGACTTGAATTGACGGCTCTATGGGGCAAGTAAACAAAATACCATGTGCACTGACAGAATTGTAAACAATAAACACAATATTCCACATGGCTTTGAGTTCACATAGAGTTTGATTATCAGCTGAAGTAGATTCAACATCATATCTGCTGCCTCATACTGCCGCCTGCACGCCCATTTCACTGGGTTTCTCTGTCCTTGCTGCTACGTAACAAGCATCACAGTGGCACGGCCAAATGGAGTGCAGCCATTGTGATGTTTAGAAAACTTTATTGTCCTCAAAGAGGCAATTTGTATTACAGCTCATAGTACAGGCATATTTACACAGGGACACGTCACAAGAACTACAACACACTGCATCAGTCATTCCCGCATCCTCATTCAAGGCAGTTCAAATCAGGAATAAATACATTCATAAACTTAAGAGCTTATTCATGTTGACAAATCTATAGAGTTTAAGTGTTAAGTGTATTTCTTTTATACAATAAGTTAAAAGTGACCTTCATTTTAGATACATTTTATGTTAAGATGAATTTTGGTTTTTGGAAAGTGTTACTTTTTTAAGATACGTTGCTGGGACAGCGTTAGTGTTAAAAAGGTCAAACATTAATATTTTCCTGTTGCAACTCTTATAGCTGCAACTGTTCCCTCTTTAATACAAGCCTATCTCAGGCCAGCCGGCCCAGCTGCTCTCCCACCTGAGCTCAGCCGCAGCCACCCTGTTTTGCATTGGTTGGATCCTTTAGCATCTATATTCCGCCTTTAAAATGTTACACAGAAGTTATAATTATTTTAGTGTTATTTTCAAATGCTACTTAGGCCTTGTTTTGAGCTGTGCCTTTGAATTTTTCTGGTGCTGCTTAGCAACAGGCACACACCTGCTGCTTCCTTCAGCTTTCCAACTGATGAGCCGATGCTTTTTACAGCCCAAATACTGTGGGCCTTCCCACACATGCTAAATGCCACACATCTAATCTTAACAGATCTGGTAGCTCTTTCTTGCTAATAAAAAACATTTACCCACGGTAAAATATTTACTGCAGCTGTGGATTTAGCATGAAAAGCTAGCTTGAAATGTATAACATTTTCCAGTCTATGAGCTGAAGACAGGTGAATTTCACACTAAGATGAATTTTCCTTTGAAATGCCATTGAAAGTGTTACTATCTAGTTTTAAAATACCTTGTTGGGAGAGAGTTGGTCTTTAAAAAGGGCAGACTGTGATATTTCCATGATTTAGTAACAGCAATTCCTATTAATTGAAAATAACTTTTCCGTCTTTAATGCATACCGATCACTTTTGCAGAACTATAGAGGCACTGAAGGTAACTCTGGTTCACCAGTTGAACTGGGATGTTCCAGTTGAACTTTCTCCTCGAGCCCAGCTGTGCTGGCGCCCCTATAGCCAACTCACCATCATGGACAAAACATTGGCAGTGTGAGAGGGCTTCAAAGAGTGGGACATCTCTACAAAGCAACAGCTTGAGCTTCAGAAGCAGCTACAAACAGGGACACCAACAGCCACCAGCCAGTGTGTGCCTTTCGACGGGATGTGAATGTGTGATAGGATGGGGTCACTATGAGCAAAATGAGGATTGTAATGTTGGATTAAGATGCACTCAAAAAGAGCAGCGTTAGGACAAATTTGTTATTTGTCTGAAGGCCATTCTGTAGCTCTGGCCACGAAATAAATGACATTATTTGTCGATTTTAAGAAAGTAGACATTGAATGGTGCAGAGATATTTATAGAATACAATAAACAATATATGTATTTAATTGCACATTCTGTAAATGTACACCTTTCACTAGAAATGCAAAGAGCAAAATAGTTAGCTGAATGCTGAACCGTAAAAAGTACCCTAACACCAGGCTCCCCTATCAACATACAGCATCATGACGGCACAGAACAGGCTGGATGAAAATTAACAGGTGGGGTGGCTGTGGCTGAGAGGATAGTGCGGTTGTCCATTAACCCCAGGGTTGGTGGTTTGATCCCAGCTCCTGCTGCCCACATGTCGAGGTGTCCCTGGGCAAGACACTGAACCCCGAGTTGCCCCTGGTGGAGGCCAGCATGGCAACTGTGTCCCTGTTGGTGTGTGAATGGGTGAATTAGACTACTGTTCAAAACTTAGATTACTGTTACAGTGCTTTGGGAACTGTTTCGGTTGAAAAGCGCTATATAAGAAAGTGTCCATTTACCAAAAGCAGTATTTTACTGTCCTTGCTGGTTGAAAGTTTCAACTCTGTTGCACTTCTGCTTTGACCACACCATTTCACCAGAAAAGAACCCTGACATTGGATAGGTCTAGAAAAAGCAGCTACAGTATGGTTAAGGTTAGACAATAGCCTGGTTTCAGATCTGTAACAGTGATGTCACAGGGTCCTGGAGTACAACTATGCATCACTGCAGCAAGGTGAAACCAATGGAGGTCAACGATGATAATGACCTTTATATGTAACATGACAAAATTATGTTGTTCTTTTGTGTGTTTTTATGTTGTTGCTATGGAGAACATTTGATATTGCATGTTGTGTTCAAGACCATAATTTTAACTATTTATTTATTGTTGTTTTTGCATGTTTTAGTTGTATGAAGTTTATTTATTTGAGAGGCCTTTCTGCCATTAACTCTAGGCCACACTTATTGTTTATCCCCAGCACCTGTCCAAGCCTCTCTTATTTTACTAGATGTTTACTAGATGATTGTAACTTGCTTAAGGGACCCACTAATAAAAGAAGAGTGACCCAGATTGATCCCTCAAAATTTTATAAGGACCTGCCCTTTTTAAAGTAAATGTACTACGTTGAAAAGAAAGAAGATATCTGACAATTGGAAATTGTCTCATAATGTCTGACAGGGAGCTAATGATGATAGCTTGCTAGAATATCATGATAAAGCATGTCTCTAAGGACATCACAAAGACAAGCCTGTGTACGTCTAATTAATCAGCAATCAATCAAAGAACAAAATAAAAAATAACCACATTCCCATCTGCAGACTGTATGTTGTCTCCTGCGGCGGTGGTACAGCAAGCAAGGAGAGATAATGTGGCTTAATGGCTCTATACCAAGGTCGACATAGGACACCAGATGAAAATATATCTAACCTCCTATGTATGAACAACATTAAGATATTTGTTGTTTGTATCATAGACTAGACTTCCACACATCCAGAATCCACTTGGTTGAGTCATTCATCTCTATAGAAAACAAGAAAAACAATCCACTCGATTTGAGTAAAATGTAGCATCCCTCTGTCAATACATTATTTTGTTGACTCAAGCTTGAAGAGTGGTATGAGACTGAGCACATGCACTTGTTTCTTTGATTCTGTTCTTTTTATTGCATTGCTTTGTAAAACATTAGTCTACAATTGCTATAAAAAATGCTACAGTAGCTATGGCTATAGTTCACATGGTGGACGAAGTAATGCTGACTAAATGCTGCTTTAAAGTAACATCATTTAATTTATTAGTTAGTAAACTAGCAAAGCCATCCTTTAGATCTATTAATAGTAAAAACTCTCCGGTTAGACTCCTACATACCCTAAGCTCCAGACTCGCTAAAGCCTCTAGTATGATGTGACAATAAAGTACTTTCCTCACACGGTAGATATCTGGAGTAGAATCCTAAGCAGCTAATGTTTTACATTCTTCAAGTCAAACAAGATGATGAAACTTGTGTATAGCAGCAAATGGCAGTAGTGCACTCTGATCTAAAACTATAGTAGGATGTGGGTTTTCTTGATTGTTTATTTTTTAAAAAGCATCTTGTTAATGCTTTTGCCAATTCTGACCATTTAGCATTTGTTTGCCGATAGTTTTGTTCATATTGGAGGACTGAAAAAAATGATCTTAGACCCCATTTTAGCTATAACAGATTATTCCCTGCACTGGAAGGTCCACTTCTCAGCATCATCAAGTCACTAAATCCTGTCACAAAACAGATGTAGTCACACCTGTACTCTGAAGTCCAACCCTTGATTTTTGCCTACACTAAGCAATTACAGAGCAATTTCTAATCGTAAACTGCTGGAAAAAGTGGTTGCTAGCCAACTCACAGCCCATCTGTCCACTCATTTTGATCAATTTCAGTCTGAGTTCAGATGTAAACACTCTACTGGAATTGCACTCACCAGGGTAGTAAATTATTTGTTAATTGTCATGGATTCTCATCTAACATCTGCCCTATATTTGACACTAAGGACCACAAGGGCCCCTTAGATCTTCTTGAGAACTCTGTTGGACAGAACTCAGTGTTAGGTGTTGTTATAGTTATAGTTCTGTACTTGAGTATCATTGGGTTAAATGTAGTGTCCCACAGGGAACTGTACTTGACCTGCTCCTATTCTGTGTACGTGCTCCCGCTGGTCACATCTTCAATAAGCAAGACATACATTTTCACAGTCCTTGGGGTTTAAAAACATCCTGCATTTTAATGTAAATAAGACTGAAAAGTTGTTTGTTGGTCCAGCCGGATACACAATGTTTGAATGCTGCAGTTAATTGATGGCAGAACTATTATACACAGTTATACTTGCAGGCAGTATAATGTGTGATCCTGACAGTATAACCACATCTGTTTTATTCATTTATGTAATGTAGCAAGGAACATTCCTAAATTTTATAATTTACACATTCTGAAATTGCAGTCTATGTGGTTATTCAATTCAATCCAGTTGGTCTTTCGTTCATTTCTGTCCAATACTGAGCCTGTGTAGCTGTCACGTGAGAAAAACAAAGCTTGTTCATTATTATTGTTCGAATTACTCTCTGAGAGGACTCATTCCTACTAGTTCATATCAAAAGAGTAGTTCAATGAATGATGCGTTCATGAGCGACACATCACTAGAACCTGTTAGAAACAAAGTGGTTGGTGGTGAACTGTGGGCTTTGGTTCAGAGCTATGCTTCTTTCGGACAGTCACCCAACCGCCCTGGATTCCGACTGCTTGGGAGTCGGGAGACGGCAAGCAGAAGCGACCATTGGTCGGCTCGCACCGGCCAAGATTCTAACTCACTGAGCCTCACATCCAACAGTGAATAAACTACATTTGTAACACGTGCCAATATTGTTAAAGGAGGCAGAGGAATAACTAAACATTTCACACACCGAGCAAGAGAGGGAGGGAGAGAAGCCATTGCTAATTGCTAAGCCAAATTGCGGTAACATGCAACTAAATAGCGTGTAAACACCTGTGGGATTAGCTGAGAGTCGCTATCAGGAGAGCTGAGTGTTTATTAAGCAGAACTTGTGTATAGTTGTTAATTAGCCGTACGGCTAGCTGTTAGTGAGGAATATAACAAAATTAACTGGGTTTAGCTAGAGTAGCAACGGCAACCGGAAATCAGGCAATGCGCTTACCACAGTATGTCAGCAGCACGCCCCAAAACCTCTGCACCAATAATCCCAAAAGTGTGAGAGCGAGATCGTTATAAAATAAGATAATCCTTTATTAGTCCCTCAGGGGGAAATTGCAGTGCTACAGCAGCAAAGGTGCAGCAGGTAGGCTATACAGGTAGGCTACAACAAGTATAGCATGCAAAACTAAAATAAAGAGTAAAAAATATATGTATATATACAAAAACTATTGAATTTACAATATTGCACAAATGAATATCAGCACTGCACATTGTGTGAGTTATCAGTTCCATTATGTATATATACAAAAACTGTTGAATTTACATTATTACAAATATGAATATTGGTATTGTACATTGTGTGGGAGGGGGCATCCCAGGACAGAGCTGGCCTTCTTAACCAGCTTATTCAGTCTCTTCTTGTCAGGAGTCGAGATGCTGCTGCCCCAGAAGACCACACCATAATAGATGGCTGATGCCACCACAGAGTCAAAAAAGGTTCTCAGCAGTGTCCCCTGCACTCCAAATGACCTGAGTCTTGTTAAAACCTGAGGACACGGCAAGTAGGTCCTTTTGACTGAGAATGACATGACGACAAGTCCAAGATGCCATTAGAAAGTTTCTTTCTTAAAAAAAGTACTGAGAGTAAGGGATTTTGGGAGAAACATGTCTTTTTCAGTGTTATTTTCAATCAAAATTATATTGACCCTTAGAGAAGTTCAATAAAGAACTGCTGGTTATGAGTTAAGCTGAACCAGGCCTCAGAGTCCAAAGAGTTGCACATAAAGTAGATTTATCACCGCATCTTTCTGGTTCCCACAGGTTTTCACTTACATCTGAGAAACATTTTTTCTATAAATAGAAACTTAATTAAGGTTATCATCAAGGCTTCAGTGAAAACAGACAGCAGGTCGTTGTTTGCATAATCCTCTTTAAACTGATCTAAAATAAAAACCATAACAGCATTACAAGGCTAAGGCTTTTGTCTTCCATGTCATCACGCTGTCGCACGTTGATGATGTCATCACAATAACGTGCGGTGAAAAAATGTGGTAGAAACCCATGTTGTGTCAGTAGAAGTTTCTACATTTAGAAATATTTTGGATGAATATGTTGTGTTTATTTTGTAAAATTAGTTGAAAAAACATGTCTGATTTTTTAATTTTATTTATGACCCGCATTCAACCTGTAGGCAAATTGGCAGGGTAATTAAAAAAATGTTCTGGTGTGAGTAAACAATGTGTGGTGTGAGTATACAAGCATCATTCTCTGGAGGAATTGAACCTGAACTGCAACTGAATCATTATTGCAGGGTTATAACGGGAGAAGATTTGAAGATTTTAGCAAGTGAATTCATTATCACCATACTTGTCGATTACAAAACAGCATGTCACGTGGGGGTGGGAGGGACTTCTGCCCACCACCACCTTAGTGTTGTCTGCTTATTTAAGAAGATCACAAATTAAACTTTGTGTGTATGCAGGTAGGTATGACTGTATGAAATGCATAATGTAAAAGTGTATTTTTGCACTTTATGTATGAATTGATCAAAATGTTTACCTTTCTCACATTGTGTATTTTGTATGTTTTTTTGTTATACGGTTTATTTTTTCCATGTGAAGCACTTAGGGTGGCTGTGGCTCAGGAGGTTGCTCCCGTTGGAGGCCCAGCACCTTGCAGGGCAGCTACATCACCATCAGTGTGTGAATGTGTGCATGAATGTCTGTGTGAATTTGTGAATGAGACCAATCTGTAAGGTTGAAAGGCGATGTACAAGTGCATTTATCTATATAGCCCATTTATCATTTGTTTTGCTATAAAAATAACTTTAATTATAATACAAATGTTGTGGTTCTCCAGATACTTCATGCTGGCTATGTGATTTCTGAGCAAGTTCCCAAATAATCCGATCAAATCCCACTTGACAATATATACTCCACCAGTTTTAAAGCATAAACGTATATAGGGGTGGACAAAACAACAATATAATGCTATTCAATACCCAGTTGAAAGGTAAACCCTTTCTTAGTTTGTGGTTTTGGTACCGAGTAGACAAGCAGTGCATCAGTGATCAGAAACGTGCATTGTTCTGTTAACGGAAAGCATTCCTGTTCACTTCCTTCATTTTAATGCATAAGGTGTTTGTGAAATATGACAGGGATGGGTGTGTGCGAGTGTGTTTGTGTACGTGTATGATTCTGTGTGTGTTATAACTGAGGGGAAGCAAGAGGAAAGGCAGAAGATGAACATGCTTTATGGCAGTAGTAAAATTCTCCATGGTCCGTCTGCTAGGGAAGAGCCAAGGGCAGAATGTTTATGGCTCCCAAACATTATAAACTACCTCTGTGCATTTACCTCAAGCTGCTGTGTTTGGCCAGCCATGTCCCTCTGCAGCAGAACAGGCGCCAGAGTAGCGTGTCTCTTCATGAATACTAACTATACCTCTATTTTACTATCATTAAATGTATCTTTACTATTTCCAGCCTCACCTCGTCTGCTGGTAAAGTCAGGAGCGCTGAGGTCTGATTTCATGCAGTGAATATCAACTGGTACACTGTCTACACAGCCATATCAGTTGAATCCATGCATGTCCTCCTCTGTTAGTACAGTGTATACAATACAAACACAAAAAACAACCAATGTCTCAGTGAGTTAGATCCTTCTGGAGTGAAACTGAAAATACACAGGTACCCATTTAAAACATCCCAAGATGTCTGGGAAATGGCCAAAATAGGGAGACTTGATGGACCACTGCGACCTGCAAGCCAAGGGTCAAGCCACTAATGGGGGTTAGCCGAGGTACCAGCGAGCAGAGGTTTACTGCTGGCTGCTTCAGCTTTATATGTTTGTATGTGAAATATGAATTGATTATTGAAAATGATGTTTGTTGTCTAATAATTCTAATGGTTTTGAGCTGTGCCATCTTCATTATCTAATATTTCTTCAATCAGTCTGAAAAGAGCTGACTGAAGTCTTTCGCTGGTGATACACCCACACAAAGAATTTAAAAAAAAGCTAATACTTTGAGGGAAAATTCTGTCTTAATAAAGCTGCAACACAGACATCAAAAAGGAATTTCCAGAAAATCTCAGAGTATAATTAACTAGAGGTTATTTTTGCATGAATATTCATAATGGATTTAATGTCATATATTGGAGAGATGTTTGCTTGCTGCAAGTGTTTTTTCTCCTCATGATCATAGTTTTTACTGTTTAAAATGTTAGCATTATTAAAATCACAATTTGTCAAACTTCGCACTACACCCTCATTTAAAATCTGTTGTGCTAGGTGAAACCAGACAACAATTTTTAATCTCCCTATTTACACAACACAAACAAAATCTGCAGCATCATGCCACAAAATTAATCTGTGGCCATGAATTATATTACGCTCCCATAGGTTTTCCCAAATTCAAACTATGTTATGTTTTTATTGGGCTGCAACATAGAGAATTAGCAGCACCAGCTCTTGGTAGCAACAATAGGACCTTTCTTCATAGTGTGTAGAGTACATCATGCACATAGAAGTCCTGGTGCACAGAGGCACTCCATCTGAATCCTAACACCATTTTACACTCAGACTCTGAAAGCGGCTGTCGAGGGATACAAGATTTATTTGCCTGTAATTGCCTAATTTTGCCTTTCCTGCAGGCTCAGAGGGAGCCGCAGCCCACCGATAGACAGCCTAACCTCGCCTACTGAGGAACAGTGCATGGATGTAATACTGTCAGCTTCACGTAGTCCTCGCTGGTGATTTATCATCACTGCCTCCCGCCCTCCTGCACTTCTTCCCACCTTCTGCTTGAACAAACACTTAGTGAGTTGTTATGGCTCCGCTCATTGAAGGTAAACTCCGCTGAGTGTTTGCATTGCAACGCGAAAGAGGAATCTGTTGATAGAAGTAACTTAGAACTGAGACAAGAGGAGAGTTGTGTTGAATGACTGCAACACACCCTGGATGGGTTGTTTGTCAGGATCAATAGCCCAGTCTGAACAAGCAAGCAGAGGAAGTGTCTGTGTTATGCCGGGGTGGATTCAGGTCAATGACGAAGGTTCACTGATTATGAGTGTTTACTCTTGCGAGGTGCTGAGAATGTAGCTCTGGTGCGAAGAGAAGAGGACGCTTCTGAAAACGTGACGGCCTTTTACTGTATAATTTTCTAATCCACAGTTGTGTGATTACTTGCCTTTTGCGGTGCAGAATTTGAAAAATTACAGATATGTACCAGTAGCTCAGTCAGACATTCCGCAACACATAAATACGATGGTTCAAACAAGGCAAACACAGTGTTGTCCTACTTTAAGTCATTCGATGAAGAATTCAGCCTTTCTGTAAGCCTCTTTTAATGGAATTTGTACCTGGGACATGTTAAAATAACATATCGACCAGACAGTAGACTGTCACGTGATCACAGAGATGATGTATAAGCTGAGGTACATGATGCGTGAAGCCTATAGCCTATTTTCCACAGTGCAATGTGGCAGAGTATGCTCAATTCTGCTGCTTATCTATAGTCACTCACTGGCTTTAGCTGGGATAAGACTGGGCTTCTTCTGTGCACTGCTTATGAAGTTTTAAGACGTTCTGAGGCTTATCGCTGAAGTGCAAAATGATTACAAACAAATCAGTTTTATATCCAGTCTATAAACTTCTTTCTAATGCTGGTGAGAAATAAAGCATTTTGTTTCCAGCACAATTTCCCTAACCCTGTCATCTTATGATCCTGGGGGGGGGGGGGGGGGGGGGGGGGGGGGGGGGGGGGGGGGGGGGGGGGGGGGGGGGGGGGGGGGGGGGGGGGGGGGGGGGG
>JAVQJF010067755.1:0-24021 GCA_036023855.1 Gadopsis marmoratus
TGCAGGTTTTACAGAAGGTGTGTCCACATGGAGTGCCGACTGGATCAGTGAAGACTTCTTGACAGATGGAGCACAGTAACTGATCTTCAGTCAGCAGACAGCTGGCAGCAGCAGCCATAGCTTCACTCTTGAGGAAGGGGCAGATATGAAATGAGTCAATGAGCACTTGGTTTCCATAGCAACCAGCACACCAGAGTCCGCTAACCGAGTTTCCTGACAACAAACAACTGGATCATTGTTTACAAGCCCGGTCTCAGTGAAACTATACGAACTTACAACTATCAAATAAAAAGTAAAATTACTGACCAAATTAAACTCTATATTACAAGATTTAGCTATTAGACAAATGTAACAATTTAAACATAAATTGTGTATTTAATGTAACATGCAAGAAGCACATGTTACACGTGAAGGGTTAAACACCAGCTGCGATTCCAGACGCATAGTCCTTTGTCTATACTTCCTGTTTTATTTACTTAATTCTTACCTGTTTTGTCTCTACGGTTCCTGCTGTCGTGTTTGATTGGTTATCCACACCTGCTCCCCGGTAAGCATCTGTACGGAAGAGGATTAGTGCCACATGTGAAATTTGGTTTGGAGTTCTGACTTTTATTTAATAATTCTGACTTTTATTTCAGAAATCTTACTTTTATTTCAGAATTCTAAAAAATAAAAACTCTGGGGCTACGTTAGCCACTACTAGCATAATGTAGATTGGAACCTGTGACTGAAGTATCCGCGGTAGAGCTGCGTTGTGAGTAATGCTGGTGGCAGGTTTTGACAAGGAGGAAGAATGTGGGGAACGAAAAAGACAGCGTCTCTACTGCCGCTCGATTCTGATCCGTTTTTAATCAAGTCGATTAAACTTCTGGGACATTGATCTGGTCAGTGAAGCAGCAGAGGGGGTTGTTAATCAGTTCCAGCTGCTTTGGTGTTAATGAAATTAACAACAGGTGCACTAGAGGGGCAACAATGACACGACCCCCAAAACAGGAATGTTTTACAGGTGGAGGCCACTGACATTTCCCCCCCCCCTCATCTTTTCTGACTTTTTTTGATTAATTTCTAATAAACTAAATCACCATTTCTACATTAACAAATGGAACTTTTACATGTCCCCAAAAATATAATATGAAATATATCGTACTAAAACTGAAAATACTCCACTATATTTGAGATACTACAAACATTTTACAAACAACACACAGCATTGTATAAAATATGATGCTGTAAGCATTTAAAATCAGCTCCACCTCACCAGCCATAATGTTAAATTACTTTTTACATGCATCAATAATAACGGTCCAGTAATGTAATGATACAAATACTTTAACTTTTGACTACATTTAGCTGATTATATAATTTTGTACTTTAAGTATGTGTTGAATGCAGGATTCTTACTTGTAATTGAGTATTTCTATAGTGTGGTATTTGTAGATTGTAATACTGTATGTAAATGTCAAAATCAATAAATACTTGATTGATATAAAGATGTTTTGGCCTTTCCTGTGGCACCTCACAGCAAGAAGCTAATTGAGTTAATACGTGTTCAGGCCTTTTAGCAACACGACTGTTTGCAGAGTGTATTTGCACACTATGCAATTTCTCCGGGACCCAGAGATCAAAGACATCAAAGGCAATTCTGAGAGAAATACTTTGATGATTGGACACACGGTTCTTGCTGTAGAGCATGGTCCACTAGATGGCAGCTAAAAATTAAATAATTCTTGCTGGATGTGGTTGTGATTGTCTTCTCGGTCCACTGGATGGCAGCATTGCATTACAGACAGGCTCGCCTGAGTCAGCCCTGTATAGGAAGTGGTTTATATCTGCACTGTGCGACAGGTGAACATGGTGTGAGCATTCTTTGGACAAGTGTGCAGCTAATTTGGAATCCGAGTCTCCGCTGGGGGAACACATGGCCACGTGGAGGGGCTTTACCTGAAGAGCGATGAGGAGGACCAACCCTGGCAGAGAGGGTGTGGAGCCGAAGAGAACAAGCTCAACTTTCTTTATTTAAGGACTGACAATAATTCTCTGAGTGGTACAGAGTCAAAAATGAATCACGTAAAACTTCAAACAAAATGAAGTCAAACACCTCACAAAAGCTGCCAGAGAGGAGAGCCTCAGATCAGGGCTGCTGTTCCCTCTCTCTCACTGAGGAGACGGCATGGAAATGAAATCACAGAAGGTCAAATAACATGTAACAGTATAATGTGAAATATAAATTAATTAAATGCTTAAATCCAAAAGTGTGATAAAAAATATGGAACCAGAGTAAAAACCTCAACTTAGCTTTAAAGTCATGTAACAGGAACTCTAAAACAAGCTGTAATGTGTGTATTTAAACTTGAATGAAGAATCGTATCAGTGAGTAAAACTTCAAACATTTGACGAATGTAAGAAAAACCAAATCTGTAAACATGCACAATGAAAATAATACTATGGTTTCTAAAAAGCAATACTGAATATAACTTGAGTCTTCTAAGTGACTATAGAAGTGCACGAGTACAATGAAACAATTAACATAATATAATACAAGCACGTTATGTAAAAACTGTGTTCTGTAACACTTGAACTTATAAAATATAAACTAAATACACGAAAGGCCTGTAAACCCAGTCTGAGCTCCACACAGGACTCGGCTCCGCCTGCTTCAGGACCTGTGTGCAAAGTTAGAGAGCAAAGCAACGTACAGACAAGAAGCCATCTTGACTTCAACAGAAATTTAGACATTAAAACATTTTCAATTCAGCTGTAATGTATAATTTCAGGGATCAGCTGGGAAGGTGAGGAAAGCTTGAACGTTCACATTCTCATCAAAACAGGGCAGCGACTAAATGACAGCCCAGCCGTCTTTAGTTGTCACCGTCCGATCGATCGGCGCTGAAGAACAACATCAGTTCCTCAATCAGATTTGAAAACTAGCCCGAAACCTGTATGTGCAGTTGTGCACCTGATCATTTAATAAACCGGTCTGAGCGTCACACAGGCGACAGTCGGAGCCGCTGCTGGCAGCTTTGGAATCTTTTGGTTACGTGATCGTTAGCGCTCACAAATTCTCCAGAATCAGTACATTCAGCCACTGGGATGAAGTGTAACACAAAGGGTGTTGAAGACTATATCATGTTGCCCTTCTTTGCTGTAAATCTGCTCTCAGGCAGGAATGACTGTGCTCATTTTAGGGGCCAGTACTAAATACATCTTTGTTTCATTTGAATGCCTGTAAGTGAAACTAAAAGAACAGAATGCAGCCTGGTGAGTTGTTCTGCAGAATTACATGATCTGCATGCTGATATCTGAGTGTGCGTCCTGTAAGAAGTTGAACGGAGGGAGGAGTCCCTCTGTGTACAAAACACGCCAGCCGTCGATAAATCAGGGGTACTTTCTTTATTTTCTCCAATATCACTATTCACTTTCTCTCTCGCCGATCCTTCCGCCTCTACTCTTCCCACGTGTCTCGTCTCCAGTGAACCTTTATGGTGCACCCCCGTAGGTCCCGTGACTCCCGCCCTTGTCAGATGAATGAACGGCAGGTGTGTCCACTCCCAGGTCCCCACTGGCTGCAGTCTCTCGACTGGGATGAACACACCTGCCACCACTTGTCCCAATCGGTGTCGTATCCGCTGGCTGGAGGTTGGCCGGTCCGCGCCCCCTCCTCCTGGTCCACCACAGCATACAAAGGGATAACAAACAGGAGAAAACTAAAAAGATCACTAATGAGCTTTCTGATTGCCTCCAGAGTTGCCACAGCAGCTAATGAAGAGTACCTGACTGTGAATTGTGACAATCATCTTATTATCACTGAACAGAGCATCTGATCATCCAGAACGGCTGGCTGAAGCTATCAGCTGTGTAATTATTACTATTAACTTTAATTGCATTGTTATTAACACTTTCCTTCATCCCTCCATTTCTTCGTTCATTCATCTTTGGTGATGGCACAAAGAGAAGATTAAACCCCCGAAACCCCACCGAATAAACCCTGAACAGAACACACATGCACACACACACACACACACCTGACATTTCAGCTGGATGTCTTATTAACCCTCATTAGCCATTTCTCTCATATTAATGAGACAATCTCATGACTAACACTCCCTGCTGAGCGCGCTCAGTGTACGTTTGTGAGTCTGCGAGAAGAAGAGGGAAGGCTAGGGATGAAGAGAAAGAAAGAGGGCGAGCGAACAGATGGAAACACTTGGATAGACAGAAGAGAGAGAGAGAGAGCGGCTGAATATGAGCCAAAGCACTGTAAATTAAAAATCCACCTTTAATGATTGAGAATGTGTTTTTGATCCTCAGCAGCTCACAGATTCAATATTGCACTCCTATACTGTCCAACTTCTTCCTTGTCCATACTCCGTGCCTACGTTACCCACAATGCAACTAGTCTGCTAACAGTTCTGGTAGAGATTCAGGTGCGTTATGGTAGTAGCGGCTAATGTAGCCTTAAGACCCGTTGCTGCCAGTGGCCGTCAAACTGTATAACTCACTCACTACTTAACATGGTGGAATTGTTGGGTCTATACATATAGAGTTGGTCTAGACTTGCTCTATATTAACAAGTGCTATGAGATAACGCTGTTATGATATAGCGCTATATAATTAAAATTGAATTGAATTGAATAAAATAGAATTCAAAACTCTATAACCCACTTTGCCGCAGGATGGACTTTAGTGGACAGGGAGGAGGATGCTGAGGTCTCCCAGGACTCACTAATTAATCATTCAAATGATGCAAATCAAATAAAGATTTTTTTTAATTCAAGCAACATAAGATTAGCGTAGAAGGCAAACAAGGCTGTCTCCACCAGAAAATAAAAATGGCACCATTTGGAGGACATGACGGAGTAAACTGGGTCAATTCTGTCACAAAACTATAAGAGGGAAAGAAGACTAAGAGTCTACAGCCATGCTAGTGGCTCTGGTGAGGCTATAGGCTACTTAAAATTTAGATCAAAGCAGTGCTGCTTTATGTCAGCATGCTAACATGCTCTCAGTGACTATGCTGACTTGCTGATGTTTAGCAGGTATATTGTTTACAATGTTCATTAGCATATTTAGCATGCTAACATTTTGCTGATTAGCTCCAAATTCAGCGTACAGCTGAGGCTGAAGGAAATGTCATTAGTTTTGCAGGTATTTGGTCATAAATTAAAGTGTTGGTCAATATAAATATCTCAATGCCACATCACACTGTTGTGTACAAACACAGACAGGCAGACAGTGCCTGGGTTGATATTGCCACACAGCACACGGACTGGGTAATTTCTGGAGCTCCAGGATTGACCCAGGGCTGTGCAGAAGTGTCCACCAGCTGTGAGGCCCTCAGGCTGGGCAGATGACAACACGAGCAGCCCCCTCCTCCTCCTGATCCCTGGTTCTCTCTATCATGCAGAGGAGGATGTCATCTATCTAGTGAAAAAGACAAACATCCAAACAACCAAAATAATAAATAATATACATAAGCAAACCAAATGAATAAAAGACAAAAATCCACTAAATGCAAAAATATGTACAATAACACAGATTCTTGTATTTTACTGTCTCTTTATCACTTCACTGCACATCTAAGCCAAATTATCCACTTCACTTCATTTTCATCTTTTTCACATTAATTCTCATGCCACCATTGTCAGTGGAATTTGTTTTAGCATAGCAAAGTAAAACTGTCAAGACACAAGAGTCTACAGCCATGCTAGCTGCTCTCATCTTGTTGATGTTGAGATATTTCACCAGTGTGAAAGTAAAAACTTTGACCTGCTTGTGGCACTAAATGAAAAGTCACTAAACTTATAAATCATCCTGAGGGGAACATGAATGTCAGCTAGAGACAGAGATTATTGCACCTCCGTTCAGTGTCATTCAGCGCTCTGCGATCACCTATACTGTGTTGTAATACAGCCTAATTCACCATATAGGTGTTCTCATTTACATATTTTTCACTTTCTGTTGTCAGACAGCTGAACACGTATGAAGTAGTGATTTAATCATGTCTCGTAAACACATAAGCACTGCAGCGATGAAAATGTTTAAGTCTGGGCCGAGGGCTGGAACGCTGACAAACAGACGCGTTTACAAGTGTAACTGGTTCAGTGTGGATGTAAAAGCAGTGTTAATGACAACAGGGTAACACTGCTATTAACTGCTGGATGACAGCAGCAGTCCAGGCAATAACACAGAGGCTGGAAGGCCAGTGACTGGCAAGATGAATGGCAGCGAACGCTTTGCCTCAGCGCCCTTGAACTTCCGTCCTGCTGCCGGCAGTGTTACTTGTGGCTGCTTCCTGACCTTTGACCCTGCTGGATGTGTGGTACACAAAACCAGAGCTGTTCTGAACACGAGTAATTGATCCTAAAGCATTCCTGAAAATGTTCAATGAACCCTTTCAATACACCAGCCATACTCTCTCTCTGTGTGTGTGTGTGTGTGTGTGTGTGTGTGTGTGTGTGTGTGTGTATGATGAACAAGGGTAAAAGCAAAGTCACACTTTCAATGTGCTAGGTGTTGGGGACGGGAGGACCCAGGAGCAGACAAGGAAGCAGCAGGTAAGGTTTACGGATTTTATTAATGACGCTGGTTCTGACGATGAGGGAGCCGGGGAGAGAAACGAGGTCTGCCGTGACCAAGGTGGAGGGAAGCAGGCAGGCTGATGTGAGGGTGACGAGTCCAGGCACACACAGGGAATAACACACGAGAATTTCCAGAAGATACAAAGAGCAAAGGTAGCAAAGTCACAAGGGAGAGTCAGGTACGTCTAGTCGCATGGGAGTAGACAAAATGATCTGACAAGGAATGGATGCAGAGCCAGGGCTGATGTGCTCCCTGTTGACTGCCTTCTCTGTCCTTTTATTTTCTGTGTCTTAGAGCAGTGGGTGTGGCCGGGTCCTGACGAGACACTCCTGGTCCCTTCTCTAGTTGTTTGTGGAGTGCAGCTTCATCCCATTCATCATCACCTTTGGCAGCACTAAAGCCGGGCCTGTGCTCCACTCGGCGCCAGATCGTCTCCCCACCTCTGTAACCTCATCTCGGCATCGTAAAAACCTAGAGTCTTAGTTTGTGCCTGTGTTTCTGAGATTATTTCTCTCTGTCCAGTTCAATCCCACACCTGAGTCCTGCCGCTACCTGGTTCACCTCCATCTGTTTCTCCGAGACTGCTCCTCCTAGGTTCCCCCACCCCCAATCCGTCACCTCTGCTGAAGATCCACTCAGACCTGCCCGCCTGCCTTTAATTTTCAATAAATACACCCAAGCCCCAATTATTCTCTTTGCAAAATGTACAGAAGTTTGGCTTACACACACAAAGTTCAAGCAAACAATGCTGTTTGTCTGTGGCTCAGCAGATTCAGCAGGGAGCGGAGTCTGACTTGCATAAACAGGAAGCAATTAATGATCACTAATGAGCCTCTTTGAAACAATAATACGCTGCATATTGTTAGGACATTATGCAGGGGGGAACCTTCCAAGTGACTTCATTAAATATTGTATTTAAAAGGTAAAAAACTACATTAAAACAGCAAAAGGAGTAAAAAGACCCATATCTCCCTCTGCCCTCTAGGGCTAAAATTATTTACATTTATTCCAAACAAACGAGAAATATAAGGGTTTGATTG
The DNA here is from genome assembly GCA_036023855.1 of Gadopsis marmoratus. NCBI lineage: Eukaryota > Metazoa > Chordata > Actinopteri > Centrarchiformes > Percichthyidae > Gadopsis > Gadopsis marmoratus. Next base: position 7,620 of record JAVQJF010067755.1, read on the forward strand.
ATAGCATGTTTAAATTTCAGTCCTGTGCATATGTGATGATCATTTTTTGGTTTGAGTTGATAAAATCTTCATGTAAAAAAACAAGTTCAGTCTAATCTGTGATTACAGCACCCGTGTAATGTTGGTGGGTGAGTTTTGTAGGTATTTCATCATAAAAAACTGTATTGGAGTAATACAATTGTTGACCTGATGATGACACCAGAGGAAAAGGCAGAGGCTCGTCAAAGTTATTACAATTCATCCTGAGGGGAACATGAATGTCCAAACCAAACTTCATGGCAGTCCGTCAGATAGTTGTTGAGATATTTCAATAAAAACCGGAACAGTAAAAGTCAGGGAATCATGACTGTACAAGATGAACTGATCCGATACAATCCAACTGATAGATGCTGAAATATTTCACCGGGTAACTGAAAACTTTGACCTGCCAGTGGCACTGAATGCTAAGTGAGGGGATCATCAGAGTCAGCAGGGTTCATCTTCTGGAGAACAGCAATCTCTCAACCTAATACGTTTCAAGGATATTTCAGTCTGCATCAATGCAGTGAACCCAATGATGGACCAACATCACCACCACTAGAGCCAAGCAACCCTGCAACATTTATTGTGTGACATCAAGTTGGGCTTGAATGTATTTCAACGCTTATACAGCAGCAAGGCCCTTAATCATTGTCTTCATTGACAGCAAGGTTCGGGTAAAATGTTTTAGGTGAACTGCTGCCAGACTCAGACTAAACTACAGTGTGAAATTGAGTTTTTTCAGCCAAGAAGTTCCCTGATTATCCTTTTAAAATATACCATGTGTTATTTTTCATGCTAGCTATTATGTTGTCAGGGAAGGTGTCGAGTTCACGCCTCATTTGTTTGCCGTCTCAGGTTTTCTTGCTCGCAGTCAGTCATTAACCAGCAGGTTCTTACTGAGAATCTGCTGCTGCCCTCCACTGTAGCAACACTGTCTGACTGACAGCCAAAACCTACACTCAAGTCAAGTGGGAGAGGTTTGGAAATACACAGAGCTGCAGCAGAGAGAGAGACAGAGGGAGCGGCTCATTTCAGTATCTCACTGCTGTTTGTGTGCTGCTTTTTGAACCCTGGTGTTTTGTTTACTACATTCACTTCAGCTACACTGAGACAGAGAAAGTGGAGTTTATTCATACCTTAATTAGGCAGGACGGTCTTTTGACATTGAAATCTCTTTTGAGAGGGCTGACTAAAATCGCTGCACAATGTTAGGTCATGCAAACTAACTAACTCAAAAAGAATGTAATCTGCACAGCACAGTGTGCAGCTGAAACCACAAGAAACATATGTGTCTGTACCTTCAAAGCAGTGTGTCAGTCTGTGAAACAAACACTTGAAATTTATCAAATAAGGCCCAAAAATACCCCATCTCAAAGCTTTGGGATACTGATATGGTCAGTTAAGTAGCAGAGGGGGTTGTTAATCGGTTTCAGTTGCTTTGGTGTTAATGAAATTAACAACAGGGGCAACAATGACACAGCCCCCAAAACAGCAATGATTTTACAGGTGGAGGCCACTGACATTTTTTTCCCCTCCTCATCTTTTCTGACTGTTTTCCGCCCTATTTCAGCATCATGGTTTCTGGATGTTTTGATGGCATCAATGTAGAGAGGCAGGTGTTGAACCACAGCCCTGTGATGACTGTTTTCCCAGGGAGAATAATGAAAATGTACATCCTTATTTAAGATGTCAGTTGGTATATCAGCTTCCCTTTTAGCATCCTGAGCCATAATACAGGTAGAAATGATGCTGTTACCAGAAGTCATGTACTGTGGAATCCTGTTTAACTATTGCACAAGTGTAAGATATGTGTTAATGGCTATAATTACTTTCGTTAAGCATGTAGTGGACCTATACTTACTCAAATATGTATGCATGATTGGCACTGCCAGTTAAGGAATGGCTATAGTAAGAGAAGGTAGCAAATCCAGTTAGTATACATACCATAGCTGACTCTGTTTAAATATTGACTCATGCTGTCACATCTTCATTCCCTTTCTGTTCTTCTTCCCCATGTACTCTGTAACGTCTCAGGATGTATTTGGCCAGAATTGTATATGATTTTTCAATAAAATACCTTAATTGTTAGGTATTTAACTGGATTAGGCAAAAACATTCCCATCTGGTTATTTAATCCACAAACAGTTTATTCAATAGATCTTCCAGAAATGTTACTTTATCTCAATTAATATATTGATATTTCAATATAATTACATACTGTATACTGTGAGAGAGGATATTATCAACATGCCTATTCCACCTTAGGGCGCCATCTATTTTTACTTTCATGCACACACAATACAATAACTAACTGTACAATACACAGTAATGAAGGAGAGTGATCCATGTAAAAATGCTTATATGTTGTGTTTCTTTGCTTTAGTTATCGGCAAGTGACGCCCTCGATCGCTTCAGTTCTGGCAGCAAATGCATCATGTGTGATGTTTACATCGATGAAGTGACATTAAAAAGTCTTTGAATTGTTTGGAGGAAAGGTTCCTCCAGGTCAGTGCTGTTTCCTGCTGGTGTTAGAGCTTCATGTTCTCAGATCAGGGTCTCACTGTATGATGTGTATTGGATCCTGTGGGATAAACCGTGGACCTGCAGCACTCTGCTGGCCTGCCACAACAATAGGCCTGTATGACTGTTTGAATGTGCCATTCTTTGTGCGGTGTGCTTCACTTGGGCCAGACAATGGCTTCATTTAGCATCTCTTCTCTATCGAGGCCTGCTCCGTCACCATGGTACCCCTGCCATGCCACACCCTGCCCCCAGTCTGGCCCAGCTTTGCACTTGTCCTCGCTTTTGGGACAGCTGGGCTTAGAGAGCCATTGTTGGCCACACCCAAGACCCAACCTCAGATTTTGAGGATTGTTGCTTTGTGGCCGAGCTGGAAAACCACTCAGCTCGTTACATTTATCATTTGTAAAACACTGAGTATTATAAACCAAAGATCTAAGCCCTAATCTTTAGCTTGAGGGACACCCGCTAAACATCTTTTACTGGAGAAAAAAACAACACAGTCCATTGCTGCAGTGTTTTAAGGCAGAGGTGGGCCAAGTCGCCTGAAAGGACCACCACCTCTGATGATGAGATGAGTTTAGATACCCACCCAGTGGTTGCACACTGTTTGTCTCCTAAGACCACTGACTTTTGACCTTATTGTTTGTAGGTGAAAGGGCAGTTCACCCTGTTTCCAGCTCAACCACTCAGGGGTGGCAGATTTTTAATTAATGTGCTTTTTGGTTGACGGCTCTCAGACCTTTTGGTGAGTAATGGATCCTTCATGGCAAGTCATCCACTCTTTCCCCAATTATTATTATTAGCAATAAAAAATGCACCGCAGCCACTAAATGATCTGTACTGATGGGGAAAAATGCACTGTCACCTTTTTATTTGCTTATTTAACATTCTAACTGGTAAGATTACAACACCTAAAGAGCCTAATGTCACTGTTAGAGGTTAGCCTAAACCCTAACATGCTTGCAAAATTTGGCACATTATCCTCCATCCACTGAAACCAGTGTAATTATTTAAGGTGTGTTGAGCTTCTTCCAGCCCAGTCACTGATGCTGCAGCACAGACTCATCGCCACAGAGCTCTCTCCAGAGAAGCAAGCCTCAATCTGCAGTCTTATGCTTCTATAACTAGAACTGGGTGACCTATGAAATTATATTTTGGGCCAATCTGAACTTGTTGCAGTTGTACCCTCGAGAGCTCAGTACAAGCTGTGCTACTTCTGATTCCTGCCGAGAGGTTTTTTTTTTTTTTGAGACAGTTTAAAGAGGTAAAGACTTTATAATGCAGCACCTTGTCTTAGTAACTGATCAACAAGACCATTTCAAAGCACATTATGATATTTCTAATGGATAGTAGGTAACCTAACATCAGAATTATTAACGTATTACCTTTTAAATGGGAGTATGTGATACTGTAAAAATTGTGAATTCTGGATGTTTACCATTATTCTTCAGAAATCAGTCTCATCCGGGCGTTTCTTTTAGATGACACAAGCAGGAAATCATCCGAGATTTCTTTACAATTCTATTCTTTATATTACCTTACATGTTATCCTGCACACATTACAATAGAAAATATATTTTGTGAAAAATGTTTTCCCTTAGGAAATATTTAAGACCACGTTGCAGATTCAGTGACATCTCCTAAATATACAGTGCTTTTGCACATACTGAGCTGTAAACTAAAGACGTTTCACCCAAAGCTAAAAAGATTAAGTCCTCTAATTGTTCCAAGCTCAACACAGTAAATACACGCACTATACACTAATTCAGTTTTAGGAAAGAGTCTCTCCTGTTTGAGTGCCTGTTATTTGGAGTGACATAATTGTCTGTTACAATATGTCACATGACAGAGTGCTATATTTATACTTGGTTGCTTTGTTTTGTTTCTGCCTAAAGTCTTTTAATCACTTAATTTTGTTCAGCTTGTGTAGTTTTTTAATTAATAGCCTTGCGTTGCTTTTCCTGCTCAAGAATGGCATTCAGTCATGGTTAACAAAGTTAGAAAGTGACTGTTCTCTTGCCAGACTGAGAGAATTGAGGCAAACCTCAGATTATCATGACAATGAGCATCAAAATTAATCACTTGTGTGCCTCAGCCGCAAGATGTGGAAAGAGTGTAGCCTTGCTGCGGTTCAAACAAAGGGAGCATGTGGGTCCTCTCCTGTGTGTGTGTGTGGGGGAGTCCCATAACCGAGATGGTGGCCTGGGAGGATGGGAGGGGGTTTTATGGGCCAAGTGGGATTCATGTTTCAATCCTTCCTCGCCTCTATCCCCTTTGTCTAGGTCACATTATTAATGTTAAGGAGAGATGCTAAAAATAAGGATTTTGTAGGAGTTTGCAGTTTTGGTGGGTGTGTGAGCCCCCTGTTTTATATTTTATTTTATTTGATCTTCTTGCAGCAAAGGTTCCAGCTGGTGCCAGCATTTTGTCTGACAGCAAATGTGCAGTCATTAATGCAGGCTGCTACCTGTAGTTATGGTAATAACAGCTTGATGACTGAAAGCTGACGCTTGTTCAACATATCAAAGCAAACCTTATCACGCTCACCAATACAGCTTACCTTCTTACTTAGTCCACGTGACAGCATTTCAACCACTAATACTAAATACTAGGGTTCAGTACATTTCCTATATGTCATATGTTATTAGGACACGTCTACAAAAAGGGTGCAGCTTTAACTCTACCAAAACATAAAGCTTGTTTTGACATCTTTACCAGCCAAATCTCAAAAAATACAACCTCACAAATCACGGTTTTCTAATGTCACGCCTTAATGGTTAATATTAATGCTGTAAAAATTCTCAGTGGACCAGAATTTGTATGTGGTTTTGCAGAATGTGCAGCGTTTCTTTTTGATTGGACGTGTTTCTTCCTCAGAGACTAACCAAAGCATGTGTAACAGGCCTTGAGACGGCCGACATCAGATTTGGCTGCAGACTGTGCCGGGGCACAGCATGCTTTATCCAGCTCTTAACATGCCGCCCCGCCCTTCAGAAAGCACGCTCAAGTTCTGACAAGTTGTCAAGCCAGACGAGCAAAGACAGAAACTTATGTTTAGGTTACATCACTTATCTTTCATTCATGAACTGATTTGATGTTTATCAAATTAAAAGTTCACAACAGCACAGAGGGGCAGGGATTAAGGGTTTAATTCTTTAGACCTGATTATAGATGGGGTTAAATTGGAATGCAAAGTGGACTGCCTTGATTCAGGATAATCCTCTGCATAATATATGGAAATAAATGCATGCTTTGGTTTTATGAGTTTTTCTCGCTTTCTCTGTTGTCTGTACCTCCTAACCTGAGATGTCACTGGTATTTTTACCATGGTAATGTAATTTCCCGTTAACCGAGTTGGCGTCTCAGGAGACGGTAATGTCAGTCATGCACATTCTTATTGAATTCATGATTGTTTAAAAAAGCACCTTTGTTATCTTTGTCATTTTTGTTGTTGTGAAGCACATCGTGAATTGTTACAAATAACATTCATGAAAGCCCACAGTAATGAATCGCAGCTTGTTTGTAGACTGAATCTACTATCAGTCTTTCCTGATACAGGACATGTTTTGTGTTGATGTGGAAGCCACAGTAGCCACCTTCTCCTCTCCAGGAACAGAAGGTGTCCTGGTTTCCTTCGGCAGGGTTGTAGGCTGCTGCTATGCCAAGCAGGTTCCCACAGTATAACATATCTTGGCGATAACATTACTGTAGAAAAGCCGTCAAAACAGTCAGACGAAACCAGCTGCGTCAACAGCTAAATGTTCCTCAGGACGGTGATTGTATTACACATTTTAGTAGCGACCATTGTCTGTGTCCACCTTTCTCTCGTCTCTCGCAGTTATGTAACTTGTTATACTTTTACCAGTGTTATGATTCTGAGATGATCCATTACAGCTGGTTAATTTTCCAGTGCTCTCACCCTCCACATAAAGTCTCTTTTTAAGAAAATTACAGTGATATTAGCAGATTATAAATAAATAATGACTCAACAAGCAGTCCCAGTGTTTCCGAGTTAGTGTACTTCTACCCTAAACACAGTGCTGTTTGTGTCCCAGAGGTTGACAGCTGAGGTACCACAGTGCAGAGGCTGTCAGGTCGATCCTGTTAAACAGCAGGTGTCCTTGTTAACGTCCCCAAACATCCTTTTTTTTCTCCTTTATTTTGCTGTTTGTGTTTTTGTGTTTGTTTTTCATTGCAAAGCCCATCTCTTGCTTTACGGTTCCCACCTATAATATTTAGTTTCGGCTTGTCTGCTCTCAGGTTGTTTTCCCCGCTGAGATTATGACACAGTCTGAGATAAGCAGCTTGTAACTCAGCCATCCAGCCATGCAAGATGGCCGCACACTACCTTAGACTTTGCCTCTGTGTCAGTCAGTCAGTCATGCGTCCAGCAGGCCATAAGACAGTCTTGCATCAGTGTTGGCGGTCAAAGATGAGGCAGAGACCTCAGACGTTTTTACATGGACTAATCATCAGAGCATCTATGTTTGACGTTAGCTCGTAAATTCTTTGAAGCTGTCTTTACCCTCAGAGCAGACTGGATATTGATTGGATTATCTTAGATTAACGCTACTCTATTTGGTTTGTTTGTTTCTATGCTACCTCTACTGTAAAACTGCGTTATGCCGCCTCCTCTTTGTTATCGCTCTGCTCGAAACATTAACCGCTGATTTCTCAGTGCAGTGAGCTTAGCCTACATCTGGAAGGATCAACAAGTTAAGCCACAGCCTTTTAACCCTCAAATTCTGTCAATCCGTTACAAGCACGTTCACTGCAGCTGCAGCCATCCACTTCATAATATTTTTGCAGCAGTTCTTCCGAGAAGACAGTTCAGAAAGTGCCATGCTTGCGTAGTTTACTGAAATGCTGAGTAATTTCTGTCAAATAATTGAATAATGATTTGTTTTAGCACATATCCACTCTAAATGTGAGATTAGTGGCTGTTTGAGGGGTGATCAGCAGTTGAGATTTAGCCTTAGTTTTATTAGATACCTGAGCAAAGAAACTGCTTAAAAATAATGTTTTCAAAGGTTTGCTAGGCATCCAAAGATAATCAGACTTTGGCAACTCAAGGTCCACTTACTAGCTTTTTGCAGTGCTTACATTTGATTTTTCTCATCCAAGCAAACTCCATCCACTGAGGAGGTCCGTGAGATGGGTTGCACGAAAAAATCAAAAGCTAGGTGGTGGACTTGATAAGGGCAAGACTGAACTTTCACTCTCAATTGTCAGATCTTCTAATTATTAGGTGTACATAAACCGATATTCAACAAACATTCACTGAAATGTGAAGGGAGGCTATTGCAAATCTGTTGGAAAATTCACTATGCTTCATCGTGTTTGCAGGAAATAGAGGCTCCCTTTTTCTGATTGGGTGATAAGAGGAAACAACATATGGGTACTCTCCAGCCATGGCATATAAATTGAAAAAGCCCGTCCCTACCATTAAGTTAATGTTATTGTCTCCCTACCACGAGCTAGAGTTTGCCACATCTATCCTCTTTTAACACTGTTCCTTTTATCCCATAATGTCTGAACTGTAAAGTGTTGTATTCTTATTGGATTTCCTTTTCGTGTTTGCAAATTCTTGACTGCGTTGTAGAGATTAGTGGATGCAGAAAGTCGCGTGGCCCTTCTGGGATGGCCCTTTTCTATTCCAGGGGGTAATTACAAGCTTTCCAAAGGGTGGGTAGGGACCAGAAGGACCCTTTCTAATCCAAGCATTTAATTTGTGACCGTTAGGGTCTCCTAGAAGGGAGGGGCTGCACCGGTGGAATTTATGGATATAGCCCCACCCTGAATGAAACATATGTACGGTGCAGCCCTCCTGCCTCCCACCACATGATACGAGCCATAATATTACGTTCCCCCTTCACACATTCTTTCGCAGCAGTCTGAGGAGCTGTTTTATTTAGGGGCTGTCAGTCATGATTCTGCCGAGAATATACTTATCATCTGCGTGCAGCAGCACTTTCTGTTCATTTTCACAAGCTCATCATACTGAGATGCTTCACTTAAGGACTCTCTGGATACATGTTTTCTCCAGTATTTATATCAGTACCTGTGTGTGGGGCTTTTGACTGACCCCGTGTTTCACACTGTACGCAGAACGATTAAAATTTCACCAGAGTCCTATTTATTTCCTATGTAACCAGAGAAACTCGGTCAACAAGCTTGTAATTGTAGCTGAGCTTTCAGGGTCATCCACAATCTGCAGCCAATCAGATTTCCATGCTTCCTTGTTTCGCTGTTGGTGTACTTCAAACTAATTTCCAAGCTTCAGCAGCTCTCACAACTTTTAACTTCACCCTTGTCTGTCAAACAGGGTGTCACAAAAGCAATGTTTGGAGAGTAACTGCATCTATTATTGGGGTTGATGGCAACAAGCTCTAAAGTGATTCAAATTCAGTTTATTTTTTGCTATGCCTTGTTGTATTGTGCCTGACGTCAACACAAAATCATAAAAGGCAATATCAGAGCAGCAGAAAATATATTATTTTCTAGAGATCCCTCATCCAAAACATCCACTGGTGGTGACCTCATACCTTACACGTGCATCTTAAATTTGTGCAAACAGAAACAAAGAGGTTAGAGAAAAAAAAGCAAATTGCTATTTGATCTCTGGCCTTAACTTGTGTAGCAGGCAAATCACTGCAAATCTTTTTTTTTACAGTAACCACATATGAGACACAGTAACCTCCCTCTGCAGCTCAGGAAGAGAGACTAACTAATGGCACAGACATACCTCTCAATGATTCAAGAGCTATCAAAGATTCACAAAACACCCCATTTTAAATCCTCAAACACGACACACAAAAGCGCATGAAAATGTCACCAACCTCAGTGTCCCACACATTTCCTATTGTATGTACCTGGTGTCCCCGTAGCCACCAAAACATCAGTCCTGGCTATTATTGACACGGACGATCTGTCCCACCAGAACAGAAGCCCTCTATGAGACCCGGACCTGCCTGTTATTCCAGCTGCATGACATTCTTTTTAGAGGCAGCTACCCAGAACCGTACAGCTTCCACTGTTATCCATTCATGACTGCACCGGCGCGGCTCGCCACTGATGTCTGTAACACCCGTCCTGCAGAGATAAACTGTTCCACATAAGCCCGGTTTCTTGGATCAAACTACAGTGCAGTCTAAAATATGGACATTTCCAATATAGGCAGAATGTTCCAATGCTTTAGAAGATTGTCTTATATCAGCCAGCGTGACATGTGACATGTCCAGAAATCTTAAAGCTGCAGGCGACTTTACACATTGGCATCTCCAAGCAAGAGGCAGCTGTTTGAAAACTTTGAAGTTTTAATAACCTGAAAATCATCCTCACTGGCCTGCAAACAGTACAGTAACTTTAAGGAAACTGGTTGGTTTGTGCTGCTTTATGGATAAGGGATGAACGGAGGCAGCGCTTCGAATACTGAACTCTGCCGAGTGCTCTCTCCCAAACATTTGAATTTTGTTTTTAGGTTTGATTTGTCACTTCCTTTTGTCAGAGAAGTGGTCCGAATCCAGACTTTTCTTGGCACTTAAGACATAGTCTCAGTTACAGTTACAGGGCATGTGATACTGTGTTTCTGCCACATTTTGTGATTATGCTGATTGTACAAACTGTGTTGAATAACAAAATGTACAACAGAAGCACTGTGACGTCTTGTTAACGTGACACCCAGTCGGTAATGCTTGACTCACTTCTGAAGAACAGGAAGTTAATGACTGATGACACTTTGAAACCTGTAAGGTCTGAATCAGATAGAGGACTTTTTTCCTCCTATGAGAACATGTCTGATTTTCTCACCTCCTGTATTAACAGACAATGACAATGTTGTATGTGATTTGGATGTTATAGCCTCAGGAGTTACCTCAGTTGAATCAACAGCCCTCTCATATATAGTCTCAACGATATAACACTATAAACTTCTTAATGTTCCATCAAGTTTTTTTGGCCCAAATGATCCGAATCCTTCAATACTGGGTATCTGCAGAGTTCAGTCTGATACTCATTTATAAATATCAGACACGTTATAAACCAATTGTTAAGGTCAGGGGGCGGCTGTGGCTGAGGGGGTAGTGCGGTCGTCCATTAACCCCAGGGTTGGTGGTTCGATGTCCGCATGTCGAAGTGTCCCTGGGCAAGACACTGAACCCCGAGTTGCCCCCGGTGGAGGCCAGCATGGCAACTGTGTCCCCATCGGTGTATGAATGTGTGTGTGAATGTGTCTGTTTGTCTGCCCTGCGATTGCCAGTTCAGGGTGTCTCTCGCCCAATGTTAGCTGGGATTGGCTCCAGCCCCCCCCCCGATATGCAGTATGGTTAATGAATGAATGAATGATAATATAGTTAAACACAGCTGTAATAATACAAAATATGTCTTCAAAGAAGTCATTATTGTTAAGAAGTACAAACACTAAGTAAATGCTTAAAGAAATTACATCATATCTTCTTACGACTACATTATTTGTGTTTGACCAGTTATTAAATGTTCATACACTACTTTTAAATGACAAGTGTTACCATATTACAATTTACAAGAATTGTGTCAGGCCACATCTTTATAATATATACATGTATATTTAGTTGAGCCAGGTTTTACATTGTAAATTATTAACAAAAATCACAATCACAAAGTGTTAAAGTATACATGTGTGTATTGATCCAGGCAGCCTGGGAGTATGGGATATGTTCTTGTGCCAGTGTTATTTATACAGCACATTATCCTAATGAGCGTCACTCCCACCACATTTTGAGCAGGAGAAAGCTCTGTGATCACTGAAGCTCTGCATCTACTGGATCCCAATTTAAAAGTTGTCAGTCGCGCTCCTCGCTGACCCCGACCATACAAACACTTGTCACAGAGACCTCCTTTCAGTGACTCACGTCAAAAATGTCACCAAATGATAATATTGGCTTAAAATGCTGTTTTCTCATTTGTTTCAAATGGTCTTTGGTATTTCAAACCAAATCTTTATTAAGCATCCATTCAGTGAGTTGCTTGTAAGTCGTAAATGTTTTGCTCTGGTGTTCATGGGGATATAGCTCAGTGCAGTGAACTGTGTTACCTCCTGATGATGATGGCCTTAGGTCATTTTTAAGTATCCTTTAATTAGTATACATTAATCCATCAATCAGTCAAAGTATCCATTGATCCATCATATAGTGAAGGGCATGCAATTCATAATTTATGTATGTGGAGCCCTGTGTATGAGAAAAAACATGTACAGTTGAAGTATGGACAGTCACAGAAAATTCACACAAATTAGTTTCACATTAAGAACATTACAAGTGGAATTACAATACCAGTCTTTTAAGATCGTCAATCTTTTTGCAGCACAGTCCCTTTGTAAGGAGCATAGTAGCTGAAACCAGTTCTTCCAAGCACAGTTTGAAGATGTGGTATTACACATTTTAAAATGTCCTGTGACCTGACATTGTTAGTACTGTATTCATAAGAGCATAGAGCGGTGTTTGTAATAGCGCTGTATAGATAAATAAAATACAACGCAGCACCCTTCTGTTTGTTAAGAAGGACCATACCGCCGTTTCACATTGGATGCACTGGTGAGTGAGGAATTTCTCTGCTGTGATGGCACACAGTGCACTGTAATGCACAGAGTCAAGAGGCTTTAAGGTGGGGGAAGAAGCATGCATATATACAATATCACCATAATCAAAAGCAGACAGAGTTGAAGATTGTACAAAAGCAAAGCATGTTTTTTATCAATACAAAATTCAATTTGAACCTTCAGTTTGCTTGTCATGTGTTCCACATGGGTCTTAAAAGTGAGTCTGGTATCCACCCAGAGTCCCAAGTATTTATAAGACTCATTTTGAGAACCCTACAGTGACAGTAGGCTGGCTACTGATGTGTGATTACATTCTGACTACTAAGAATGAAGCTCTTTTTGCAATAATTGTAGCTGGAGCCTCTAATTAAAGATTTCCACATTTCAGTTTGGACTTCTGAAATGTGTATTACAAATATTATCACTTTATTTATGGCTAGTCAAAACTCAAGAAGTTTCCAATTCACCTCTGACTTGTAGATATAATATATTGTATGTTTATAACACCACGGCAATAGTGTATGTCAATCTTGATGGTTAGAATGGAGGTATGAAGTATGGATATCAGTATGCTAATAAATCGATCTGCTTGGTGTGCCCTGCTGTTCCTACAATAAGGACACATAGCATCTGATGATGTAGAGACTTGCCAAGCTTTTCAAATGCCCCACTAGGTGTGTTGAAAATGTCATTTCAGTGTTAAATGCAGGGAGTTCTAAGATAACTGTAAAATCCTAATTCCAAGCTTAACACAAACTCCAGTTAGTATGTTACAATCAAATAATGTATCAGTCTATATCACCTGTTATCTTGTGTTGATTACATCGCCAGTCAATAATTTGCACCCCTTACAGAGTCACAATTAACAGGCAATCTCATAATGTGATGTTTTTATTATAGAGCAGTGTGTTGCATTAATGTGACACTACGTAGCATTTAAAAGAAGAACTAATGCATTCTTTTTACAAATGAAAAGTTTAATTCATATGCAATAAATGCACTCTTACTTAGAGTTAGGGTTCGACAGCATTTTATTGAATCTGAATCCAGTATCTAAATCCTTTGGAACCCCTCAGCTAATCTGATAAGGGTTAGAGCATGGAGAGATCAGATGGTCTGAGTTTAGTCAATCCGGATTTTAAATGGGAACTGGATCCATAATGGACCCAGCTATAGGACCCCAACTCTGCTCAATACTTACTTGAACTGATACAACCAGTAGTTTTATTCTGGTTAATGTTAGCTAGCGGTGGCAAACTTTACAATAGGCATTACTGTGTAAGTGACATTACTGACTTCATAACTCTTCTCTACTTCTGCTACTATGGTTTAGCGTTTACAGGTATTACAGTTACTATTATCCTGTAAATGTCAGCTTGTGGCAGCAGTTTAACAGATTTCTTGTATTTGTACACCACTTACAGGAACTTTATGGCCAATTAGTATTGTTGTTATAAAGGTATGATGGAGACCAAACGTGATTCCAGAATCGTCCAGCTAGCATTAGCGTGTTGTTGTGTCTGGTGTGGATGCTTGTGTTGGGTCCCAGTCTGTTCCAGCCGGATGAACAGAGCCGAGGGGCCGGCTGAGGAATGTCCTGGTGACCCTACACACAGGAGACACAAACAGAAGCCAAAAGGACCACAGGGGGGTGGGGATGGGACAACAGGGTCCAGGCGTGTGTGTGTGTGTGTGTGTGTGTCCATGCATAACAGTGTGGATTTGTGAGAGAAAGTGCATGTTTATATGCATGCATATGTTTTCCCATGCATATCGGTGTGTAAGAAAGGGCTAGAAGGAGCAAGGGAGAGGAGGCTGGGAGTGTTGACAGAGAGAGAGAGAGAGAGAGTGTGTGTGTGTGTGTGTGTGTGTGTGTGTGTCAGTGTCAGCGGGGGTCAGCACTTGCACCCTTTGGCCATTGTCTCCCTCCCTGACCGATATAAAAGCATCATAACCCTTTGAGCTCAGACATATTTAGAAAGCAGATAAAAGCATTTTTTACAAACTAGATACACGCCAGGCACAAAGCCCGGGGTCAAGCGCAACAAATTAACAACCCTCTTTCTGACGGGAGATGGGGGTGGGGGGGGGTGACTGGGCAAAGCTAACCACCCCTGGAGTCCAGAGCCAAATGCCTTCACATTCCCAGAGCGGGGATGTGGGCTGTTCTGTAGCATTCATGTGTAATTGGTCCTAGGGGCAGAGGCTGAGATAAATACTGACTTACTTTTTGTGTTTGTCGTCTTAATAGAAGACTTGTTTGGAATTCCCTAATTCCAACAAAAAGTCCAAGACGGCCATTATGAAAGGCAAGAATTTGAGTCATTTGTCACTCAGGGTAACAAGTGCCATCACAGCCAGGTTCCACACATTGAAATCCCCCATCTTGTAAATTTTTTTAGCTGTGTAGGAGTGCTTTTACATTTGGCAAATATATGTCATGTAGGCCTTACTTATAAGATGTGATTGGGAACTGGATTTCATCATCAGCTAGGGCCACGTCCACAGGAGAAATCTATGACAGACTTCTTTTCTTCTCTCTTTCTTCAACAGGGTTGCATCTTATCTTATATATTATTATATACCTCAACCTTTGGGGTATCTAGTTTGGGATCATTTTCATTTTTAGGGTGTGAAATTCTCTGTTGTCCTAAAACATTCTGTACATATTTTTGTATTTTTCTTTTGTAAATGTCTAATGGAGTCAGAAATGCTGCAGTAGTCGGCAGCTGAAAGGGCTGTGTTTAAGACCACATAAGCTTGAAATTGTGCTTAAAATGTGAGAGCGTTTTAATGGGCTCAATTTGGTTACAGGATGAAATGCAAAAATGCACCTGAAAAATCAAATGTGAAATGTGGTGGGCAATGGTATGCAGTAAAGGATTAAGCAATATAATAATTTGCTTGTGGTGCAGTTAGCACTGTCAACTCACAGCAGAGGGGTCAGCTGGGGTGTCTGTGTCTACATGGCTTTCCTCTCGCAGTCCAAAGACATGAAGTTTATGTTAACTGGCAAATCTAAATTGACCGTATAATGCAAGTGTGAATGGTTGTCTGTCGTGAGTCAGGCCTGTGAGAGACTGGCAGCCTGTCCAAGGTGAACCAGTGTAAGCCGAGATAGGCTGCAGGATAAATAGCACTGTCCTATCACACAACTGAAGGAACCCCAACTTTATTGTCTCTACAGCATGTGTGTTGCACATCGTGCATTGTCAGGGGCCGTCAAGTGCATCAGAGTTGCAAACAAATTGATTGATTTTCCATTCACGATGTCCATTAATTGTGTCATGATGAAATGATTTACGAATGCAGATTTTTGGCACTTTCATAATTATTCATCTCTATAATACTTGACATCACTAAGCACAGCTGGATAACACCCAGAGGAGAGAGATGAACAAAATGATCCTGGCCTGAACCCATTATCTGAGCCAGAGCAAACTGATAAATCTGTCAGCAGACAGGCAGGGCAGGCACTCAGGCGAGCACTAGTGTTTTGTTACTGAACTATAATCAGGACACATTTTTTATGTCTTTGTGAAGCCGGGTTGCAGTGTAATTGTGTGGAGGCAATGGATCATATACATTATCAGGTATGCAATATTTCTCACAGTTCTAGCTAAAATGTATTGATGAGAATCGTCAGTGATGATGAGTGATAATGAACCAAAAGCACACAGACATACATATATGCACATAACTAATCTGTTTCGTTTACCCAAAATATTTGAAGCTCTGGCAAACCAGATTTACCGTGGAACAGGTACAACACTAGCAGTTTATAATACTGTGTTTCATTTCATCAGAATGACAGTCTGTACAGCGGGCAGTCAGCTGCTGCTGGTCTTGGGAAAGCATGGTGCTCCCTGTGTGGTTAGCATGTTGATTTGGAGCTAACAATGTTGGTACTGTTGGGCTCAACTCCCAGCAGGGGCTCTCGCACGCTGTGTGTGTGTGTGTTATTCCAGCCCATGTCTATGCTTCAGCCTGTGTGAATGAGTGTGTGTGTGTGTGCACACATGAGAATGTGTGTAGGTGTGTTTCTTCATATCTGTGATTTGTGCTTCTGTGTGTTGGTGTAGCTGGGCTCCCACTGAGGACTAGTTTGTGTGACCCTGCCACATTGGCCCTTAGATAATACAGCCAGCTGATGAGGTTACCCAGACAGCAGCAGAGGCCCAGCATGCTGCTAATGATGAGGGGAGGAGTGAAGGGGGGGGGGGGCAAAGGAGAGTGACTCCGTTTGGTCAGAGATACGGCTGTGTGTGTGTGTGTGTGTGTGCG
>JAVQJF010067768.1:0-15958 GCA_036023855.1 Gadopsis marmoratus
GTGGAATTGTTGGGTCTGTACATATAGAGTTGGCTTGGACTTGCTCTATATTAACAAGTGCTATGAGATAACTTTGTTATGATATAGCGCTATATAAATAAAATTGAATTGAATTGAACATTCAGTTCATGTATTATGGCTTGTTATCAGACTAATGACAATAAAATGTTAAATGTAACATTAGTGGTGCTCCTTTCTAAGCACTTAATCTTTTAGTCTTACTCCTACTGCAGATACCTAAGTGGTGCTGGTCCCTCTCTGAGGCATTAGAGAGGGAGGACAAGTTGGACGAGGGTCTGGAGCCGACTCTGTCCACCTGAGCCTCCTGGAACTCCTGCAGGAGTTTGTCTGCATCGTCAAAGTGCTGTTGGCCCTCCTCGTTCCCCGGCTCTTTTTTCACTGTTTTACCTGATGAAGAAAGAGCGGATGTAGGTTCGTTGTAGGAAACTAGATTCACGAAGTATCAAGAAAAAAAATGCACACTTATTCTGATGAGGTTCTGGCTTGCAAGAAGGAAGGAGGCGTATGCTGATAACTTTGATGCTATACTAGTAATATGTGCAGTCACATTGGGGATTTTTTTTACTTGTTCTGTTTAGAACATTAGAGTGCAAGAGATGTTTTCTTAAAGAAAGATGGTCACTACCACCATCTAAAGCGGAAAGGAGTGGAGAATCGCATAACATTTTTGTCGTGGTTTCATAAAATGGTTTGACTGAGAGTTTTAATAGGATGAAGGTGTTCACATGGCTGTTATACCCTTCAATACTGAGACTCCACACATCTTACTCTCTCGCTGCACTTACAATGAGCCTTTTTTTACATTAACATAACGCAAGTTTAGTGCAGACTCCAATTTACTCATCTTGCAGCTTGTGACTGGATTATTGGTGTACATGTAAATGCAGCCACTTAAGAGTGCTGATGGGGATAATCACCTAATGAGTTCAGCATGGATATATCCAGGGACATATCAGGATAGTTCTTCATTGACATGAAGTCCAGGACAGAGCCACCGTCTCCCAGGCCAGTGCCATCTGCCATCTGAACAAAAATACACAGCGTCAATCCGACAGTCGAGCAACTATTTAAATGTACCATCACATTTAACAAGCTACAGCATACCTGCATGTCACAGATGTTGGATTTGGTTTCATCAGGTTTCAGCAACATGTTTCGTTTCTGAAATGCAAAATAAGCATAAAACACATAATAGGCCTACATCACAGAAACCAGACTGAGGTAGAATTGGTCCAAGACAACCCTGGAGACTGAGAGGATGATGGAGGTAATGTGTGTAATACTGTATATTGCTGTACATCAAGCACAAGTCAGATACCTGTCGGATTTGACTGACAGCTTTAATGTGATCGCCTGCAGTCATCTTGTCCAGAAGCCCGTCAACCCAACACTTCGTGACACTTCCGCAGCCCTTGACAAACTCCTGTATGCTTAGGAGGTAAGTGAACACATTACAAGATGAAAACGGACACTTTTTTTTTTACTAGATCACTTCAAATCTAAGTTTAACCTATGACAGAAAATCCCCCTTACCTGAGAGCACATTGTACCCCTGTGTCATCTCCATAGGCTGAATAGAGCATGTCCACCTCATCAGGCAGCAAGTCTGAAAAGACGGAGTTCTTCTGCAGGCTCTGAGTGTTGTAGGCACTGCTCAGAAACGTTACTACCCAGAGCAAGAAAAAAGAATAACCTATTATAAGCCAGGAATTGTTATTAACTGGATGAGACATTTAAAATGGCTAACATGAATTAAATCAACAAAAGCACACTTGATATACCTTTGTGTCTCCTGTCATCTTTGAAACCCAAGGTTGTTAATCCAGGCAGAAGCTTATTGGACAGAGAACTCAAGTCCACTTTATGACTCTCCTCTTCTATGAAAAATGAAGAATAATTTGCTTCTTTCTCAGATATCACATATAATACTAATTTAGTGTAGATCTTGTGTGAAAACATAGAATTTTAAAAGATGTTTAAAAGACTATACAATGATGACAAACCTTCGGCATCTGGATCCAGCTGATTTACAACAGTATATAGAAGAGAACTGTCTGGCTCTTTACGCAAGAAGCCCATCTGAAAACACAAAACAGAGAAAATATATAGTCAATACAAACTACACTGACAAGAAGTAAAGCCCACACACCCAGCTGCTTCAACAACATACATCACAGTCAAGTCAGAATTTGGAGAATCACTCCTCGAAGCATGAAAGCCTTACTACCTCTTTGTCATTGTATGTAAAAAAAAAAATAAAACAAATTAGCTATAGCTATAGCTGGTAGAAGCATTAAGTATGAATGCAAATGTATACATAACAACAAGTAAAGAAAACCTTGGAGTTGGGCATGTATCTGTTGATCCGATCCCGAGCTTCATCTGCAGAATGCTCAACGAGTGCCAGAACATGCTCCTCTGCTGTGCTGTCTGTCAGGCTGCAAGCGTTTCCCTCTGGCTCATACAGATAACTGAAATAACAGAAGTGACAGTGTTACCAGATCATTATACTGACAGGGTGCTGAATCACGGAACATCAAACACTCAGGACTTCCCTACTGGCCTTTCTGACTCCATTTAATTCCTTAAATGCACACAAAACGTCACATTTAATCTAGATATTACAAATAGTGAATACCTGATGACTTCCTTCATGTCTTTGACTGGTTGCTTCTTGGACTTCTTAGCTGATTCCAGTGGGATGGGAATTATCTCTGGAGGAGGTATATCAGCTGTAAGGTCTTCATCTCCCAAAATGGCTGCCTGCTGGGTGTAGTCCATGTCCTGCATGAAAGACATGCTGCGCTTCAGAGCCAACAGCCGTTCCTGTACACAGGATGAAGAGGATGGGTTACAAAGAAAACATAGTATGAGAAATGTGTTTGTTTTCATTCCCTTTGACTCCATTACCTTGCTCATCATCTTGAATCCCGTATGGAGCAGTTTCTTGGCGGCCTTATAATAGACTGTCTCTGGTCGGTTGTACACCATGGCATTGTCACACATCAGTTTAAAGTCCGCCTGAAGGTCAAAAAGTGTTCAAACAGATATGAGGGCAAACTTTGTTTACACACACACTTTTGTACAGTTTATACATATTCATCATCCCAACTCTCATTGTGTCGAAAAGTATCCTCACCTTGAATTCTGTTACGGTGTTGTACTCATTGTTTCTAATCTTGTCTTTCATGGTGCTGAAGTCCATCGGATGTTTGATGATCATTGAGTAACCTGGAGCAATCGCATCCGTTACTGGAAATGAGAAAAAGCCATGGGGGTCTTTCCTGGAAAAGGCAAGTGATGCACCGTTAGTGTTATTCAGTACAGTGCCAACGTTTTGCTTAGATTTGTCTTTTTGAGTGTAAGCGTTCTCTTCTGATAATGCTAAGACACGTCAATATGATTAATATGAATGTATCTTGCTCGTGATGTGATTTGATGGCCTGATTTACATTTGGTCTGATGTTGTCCGACTGCTTTCATGTGATGTCGCCTTTATATTGTCTTTAATGAGTTTTAATTATTTTTATTTGTGTTATTAATCTTTTATCTTTATCGTGCTTTTGTTTGTTATATTTTATTTATCTTTTACTGTTTTCTGTTTTATTGCTTTCTGTCTATCCTGTTTTTGTTTTATCTGTCAAAGCACTTTGCAAACTCTGTTTTTAAAGGTGCTATTATTATCATTATTGTCCAAGTGTTGATAGCAATCTATGGCTAATACATCAACAAAGTCTCACACACCTTTCTTGCCACAACAGGACTCACCCTGCACTATTAAAAAGAATGGCGTATAATAAAAGCTCATGTCTGTACTCCACTCATAATAATAAATGCTCATATAGACAAAAGACTCAAAGCCTACAGCTGGTAGAGGCATCAATGTTTATTGCTCCCTACAATATTGAGCGTGTAGGTGTTGCATAGAACAAACAACAAATGCAAATGTTGCTATTCTTTGACACTTACTGGGGCTAGAAGAAAGTCATGAAATTCTTTATCATCAGCTGCCTTACCCTTAACACTTAGTCTTTATGCTTCTGGATCTTTGAAGTATTTAAAGATTTAGAACTTTTCAGGACCAGCGCTGTGGCATTAAAAGGACAGAGGGCTGGTTACAGGTGGATGCAGATATTAAGACTCAATCAGTGAAAACCTCACCTCTGCAACTGCCTCAAAAAGTGCTCCAGCAGTTGTTGACGAGGAGTGCACTCATTCTCTAAATTGGGCAAACATAAAAAAAACGATATTTATTAACACATTTGCAAATGAATAATTACTAGAATAAAACGTAATACTTGTTTACCCAAAAATATTCATGTTTTCCTCATTGATATGCATTCTTACCTTGTTGTGTCCTACATGATCGGACCGGCCTGTCTCCTTGCTGTTCTACTTCCACTTTTATATTGGGGTGAAACTCCTCCAGTTCAGGCTCTAGCTCAAACTCTCTCTCTCGCTCCTTCTTCTTTTTCTTCTCTTCTGGCTGATGAGATACAGTCATGATGTGAGTGACTTGCCAGCAAAATAATTTAGAAAGTATTGGTCATATTCTCAGGCTTAAATTAAGTTTACTCACCTCTAATCCAATACTTATAGATTTTGGCAATGTGAAAGGCTCAACAGGCACACCAACACTGGTGGCAGCTGTAGCAGCTGCTGCTTCTGATTCATTCTGCTCTCGCTCTCTCTTCTTCCTCTTTTCCTCCTGTAGGATGGGATGAAAGGATGACAGTGAGATGTTAACTTATAAAGGGAGAAAATACAGGGCCTATAAGGTAGAATGTTCTTTGGTAAACATACCTTCCGCCGTCTTCTGTCCTCATCATCCACATATTTGTCTTTATCCTTTTCAGATTTCTTCTTCTTCTTCTTCTTCTTCTCTTTGTGGCGTTCTCGTTCATGGTCTGATCGGTCATCGTAGTAGCTGGAATCATGGCCCGAGCCAGAGAGCTCGGTCACCTCACTTCCTCCAACTTTGAGCACAAGCTTCAGGGGCTTCTCAAGAGCCTTGTCCTCATAGTCTACAACCACAACAAACAAGATCAAGGCAATAGTTGAGATATGAATCATGGTACAAGGTAAAAGGTGTAGACGTAAAAAGATAAGCTTTAACGTCCCTGTCTGTAGAAAATCTTCTACTGTATGCTGTGATTGGATTGTTTTGTATTCTACTGTGTTGTTTTGTAGTAGGTAATTACATAGCTGGTGTTTTTGCTTAACTGGTTATGAAATTAATTACGGATATAATGAAATAAAAATTTCAAAATGATAATAGATAGAAAAATCTGATATAAATTAACTAACTTTCTGGATTAACTACAGCCAGAAAAACAAACAATAAAACATGCAATATGTTGAATTATAACGAACTGATTAACTCGGGATTTCAGCAGGACATTATACCAACAGCAGCTGAAAAGTAGAACCGGGGGACGTGCACTGTGTTCATACATTAAAAAAAGAAAAACAATCCCAATCTGCTGTCTTTGCCAGTTGAGCTGACCAGCTAAACTAAGCTACGGTGGCTAACATAAAGCTAGCTGGAACAAAAGCGGTGCGTTATACTAATGGTAAAATGTGCACTCAGTTACCATCAACTGTTCTCCACTCCGGCTTATGTTTCTTGTGTTTTTTCCCCATTTCTCCGTATTTATATCCGACGTCTTGTGTTTATTCCAACTACGTTGCGACTGGTCGCTAACGTCACTCTGGTTGTACAAAATAATTGCAACAAGAAAGCTAGCGGCAGGCGGAAGTGATACCACCCAAACAAATGACGTATTTCCTGTGTAACATATCAGCGCGTGAATTCGAGTGGCCGTAGGCTTTCAGAGAGCGGAACCGTCGGAACCGTCGATAGTTCCTTTGGTACCAGAGCTTTGGTGGATGCAAGTAATCACATTGATAACGTGAATGGTGTAAGGTATGGTTTTAGTTTTGGCAATGTAGCAAACGGCTTACCTTTACTCTTTGAGGTACTTTAACGTTAGCGCGCTATGTTAGCTAGCTGCGACATCGCCGACGTGCCTAGCTAACCGACCGTATGTGCCTTTCGGTCGCGCAAACGTATCCGTTGAGTACGAGACTGAACACCAGCTAAGTTAACTACTCCGCGTGAGGAATGTTGCTTTTAAATATCTGAATCCTTCCCCGATGTTCAGTTTTACAGGAATGGAGGTGGGAAACCAGAAGCAAGACATCCATATGGAGGTCCATGTTAAATCTCACAGGTGGGTTCGCTGAGCAGGTCGAAACATGTCAGCGAAAACATCTGCGGAGTCCACATCAAACCACAGATCCTGTCACACACACGCTCAAAGTTTAACTGACCGCTGTCTTCAAGGGAGTGTGGGATAAGTACCCATTCCCAGGTGAACATATGTCACATTTTCCAAACATTTACATACACTACAAAATGGGTCTAATCAGAAAAATGGAAACCAATTATGGTATGGTATCAGCCAATCCCAATCGTCACTTATTATCCTATTGATAATGAAATTACCCATATGTAATGTTTTCCATTCTTGTTCATATTTCAGTACAGCTAAACTGTCTGAGGTGAGGATGCATGTTCTGGCTCTAATGAATCGCCACAGCATGGTTTTTGGAAACTACAGATGGACAGAGTTTGATGAAGACTTCCTGCAAAAACACGTGGTGTCTGTGGCTCTAGTTGATCTCGAGGAAATGGTAACGCAGGTCTGTTATTTTGGTTTGCTTTTTGGATATTTTTCAGTCATTTATGTCATTGGAATAATTGACCATTCTTGGTGCTTGTTTTATCCCCCCAGCCCCTTGATTTGAAGGGCTGCTCTGTCTCTGTTCACATCTTCACTCTGAATGAGGATGGACCCAGCACGCTCAGTTTGGAGGAGGATGAGGAGCTTTCGGCTGCCAATCACTGGTTGCTGCCAGCAGGTGACACTGGACTTTGTGGAGGATAGCACTTTGAATAGAACATCATGTTGGAAAGCAATCATCCTACAGCATAAACCCACAGGTTATCACGTAGACATGCACTATATTATTCAGTCATGTAGCTTAACTTGACGCTCAAACCAAAATATCTGTTGAGTATGAAACACACTCCCTGTAGGCTTCAAAGGTGGCTGTAGTTCTTCATGAAGAAGAGCTGTTGTGCTCAGCCTGGATTCATGCGGTCATGCTATCTATCTGTATGCTCGCTGAGTATGTTCACCAAAATGTGGCTAAATACACTGCTCCTGTCTCTGTCCTCATGCATGACCACGCCAAGCTCACAAGGGGGCGCCTGTGGTAAAAATATGAGTGTTGGGAACACATTAAGAGTATGAATTATAATGATCTTTGAGGCCAATACCTTTATGTTTAATTATTTTAATTCTAATCTGTTAGCAAGGTGAACATGCTGCATGTTTGTATTTACTAGAATTACATGATCTCTTTTTAACAGCTGAATTCCATGGAATATGGGAGAGTCTGGTATATGAGAATGGAGTCAAAACCCAGGTAAACGTGTAATAATAGCAGTTGAGAGATGAGAGAAAATGATTGCATAGCTCTTTCGCACTGCCTAACTTCAGTATTTTCATTTTCCTTCAGCTCCTGGATTATGTCACAACAACAATTTACTTCTCAGACAAAAATGTAGACAGCAACCTGATTTCATGGAACCGTGTCGTGCTCCTTCATGGTGAATAACTGATGATGAATCTCATTCATGTTCATTGGTTGAGGTCGTGTCAGAGATGATGTGTGTAAAATGACTGATTTATCACTCTGTGTATGCCCATGTTCAGGACCCCCGGGCACAGGGAAAACATCGCTGTGCAAAGCTCTTGCCCAGAAGCTGTCAGTCAGACTGTCAAGCCGGTGAGACAATACTCATTTCAGTGAATACTGCTTCTGCAGTAACTACACCTGCTCTTTTCATTTAAAAATACACTCCTCTCCCCGCAGGTATTCTTACGGGCAGTTTATTGAGATCAACAGCCACAGCTTGTTCTCAAAGTGGTTCTCAGAGGTACACCTGGCTCCTTTTATGTCAAATTGTTCAGTTGGAGGATGTTCTACATTGACCCGGTATTATTTCAGTCGCTAATCATGCCTCTTTGTTGCAGAGCGGTAAGCTGGTCACGAAGATGTTTCAAAAGATTCAACAACTGATTGATGACAAAGATGCTCTTGTGTTTGTTCTGATTGATGAGGTAAAAAAAAAAAAATCAGCTTCTTGGGAATTAACTTGACCTTGGAATTGGTTTTATCTGAACCACTAACGTTAATTTATTTAGTACATTTCTTCATTGATTTGCTTCCAGATTCACTGAAATAAAACAAGACCTTCTTGTTTACTTGTTATATATTAGTTTTCCTATCATCACGAGTGTCCCTGCTGTGACTGAGGCTGTTCCTTTTGTGATCCTGATTCATGGCGGGTAGGTGGAGAGTCTGACAGCAGCTAGGAATGCCTGCCAGGCGGGAACAGAGCCGTCTGATGCCATCCGAGTGGTCAACTCCGTTCTCACTCAACTGGACCAGATCAAACGGTCAGCAATTATAACCTCTCTCTTGTAGCATTTGGCAACAGAAGCCACAGTTTTGCATTCTTGACATTTGTGCTTTTCATATTTCAGATATTCCAATGTCGTGATCCTGACGACCTCCAACGTGACAGAAAAGATAGACTTGGCGTTTGTGGACAGAGCTGACATCAAGCAGTACATTGGACCTCCATCTGAGAAGGGCATCTACAACATCTACCTCTCCTGCTTGGAGGAGCTGATGAAGGTGACTGAACAATCTAGCGTCTAACCTTTTTTTCATTATGTGCAATCATTTTGAATTCAAAACACATCTACCTTAAAGCTCGAGTGTGAGGCTTTTACATATAAATGAACGTCCGTTACACTCAAACCGTTGCCAAAGGAGTTCACACAATCCTGACTGAGCCTATCACCGCCAGGTAAATCTCTGTATTTCGCTGCGCATCCTGGAGGTTTTAAATCTGGTGTCTGCGGCGACATTCCTGTGCTGGTGCACCGGTAGTGATGTAACGACATCAACCAGCAGTGATTGGTTTACCACAGAGCCATGTAGAGAAAGTCGCGTCGACAGTGTTTATTCTGAGAAAGGTTCTACTTTAACAAGTCCATGATCAAATGTTGTTGTTTTTTTGTGGGTATGATGATTCTAGTAGTAAAGAGGCGATTCTTTGTTTTGGGCAGATTGGCACAAATGAGGGTCAATATCTTGACCCAAGGCAGAATTATGGTGTCCTGTCCACATGTGGAATTGTCCTTTAGCAAGACACTCGATCCCAATTCCTTCGAATGGTTTGGCCAGCACCTTGCATTGTAGCTTGAAACCATCAGTGTGTGAGTGCATGTGAATGAAAGGCAAATTGTTAACCACTTTCCTGCGATGGAAAGGTGACAGAATGGCAGCACAAGAATAATGTAGAGTGCTGCACTAATATCAAGAATACTGGACTCCAGAAAATTCATTAAACAATTGATGTATGTACTGAAACATAACATCTAACCGCTATGGCAGATTTGTTCCTTTTTATTTGCATAAAATACCACTGATTTTACTGACCAGCTTAAATAGTTTTATGCACCTGTTTTGCAGTATGTGTATAATATAAATTGTATGTATCACAGCACAATTGTAATGAACTGTATTAACAACATGCTTCATAAGCCGCAACAGTACAGGAGCAACACGTTAAATTTAATGGGTGACTTGACACGTTTGAATTTCTCAGATGTCTATATTTCATGATGTGATCTGTGCAGTGCCAGGTCATCTACCCCCGGCAGCAGCTGTTTACCATGTTTGAGCTCGAGACGATGGGCTTTGCCGAGAGTGAGGTGTCCGAACACAGTCTGACCCTGAGGAACATTGCTTTGTGAGTATAGCCTCCCATAATGCAATAGCACCCAAATCACACTGTCTCTGCTCTGATCATAACATCCAGTGCCAGTGAGAACTGAAACATCCAGAGGCTAACTTTTTGGTTTTCTTTCTGTTTCCAGAAAAAGCAAAGGTTTGAGTGGAAGAGCACTCAGGAAGTTACCCTTTCTAGCCCATGCGCTGTTTGTAAAGGTAAGCATTTGATTTTGTTCTACAGAGTGTCGGGGAAAAAGAGAGTCTGATTGTTTGGTTTATTTAAACATAGTTTGTTTACCTGTAGACACCGACAGCAACTCTTGAGAGGTTTCTGGAGGCTATGGACCGAGCGGTGGATAAACAGAGGGAGGAAAAAGCTAACCTGGTCAACGGTGTCTGAACTTAATAGAATGCCCAAAGTCTGACATGTGATTGTTAATGAGCTCTTGATCCTACACCTTGTTTGGTTGTAGTTTTGAAAACTACAGCACTACTTTCTGAAGCCTAATCAGTTCATTTGGCAGCACTATGTTGAATATATTGGCAAGTTCTAACAAATATTATCTATAACACACGTCTTTATTCAGGTAATTTTGGTGGTGCTACTGCCTTAAATGAGCAAATCCATGTTGGTTCAGTATAGGTAGTTTGGTTTAAGATGGAGTCCCCAATGCTTGAATTTTTTATGTGCTATTAACCCAAATGTTTACTCTGTTCTTATTTTCAAAGTTAAATTTTTATGTAACATGCAGCTTTAACCTTTTTGTCCCCATGTTGAAGGGATAGTTCAGATTTGTATTGGCGTTCGTGTTCATCACTGCTCACACATTAGCTCAGTCTGCAGGGTTTTTTGGCGATATCCCACTGGAATGGCAGCTTGTCAGACAGAAATGAAAAGCACTCCCATGACAGGCCAGTGTTGACAAGGAAGCGTCAGAAATACAGTAAAGCTGATGCAATTTGTTGTGGAACATTTTTTGGCCGCTGTGTTGTGGATTTAAGTGTTTTTATTAACTGGTTCCATTGTCTGCTGTTCATTTCTGTCCTCAGGATCTGTAGAATAAGCAATTGTTCACGTATGATACCAACTTATGTTGAAAAAGGTGAACGGTCCCTTAAACGTGTTGTTTTGGGGTTTATTGTACATGGTTCATGTGTTATGTTTTTAAAATGGATATTCCTTATAGACCATCAGTTAAAAATGTTCAGTTATATTTGTCACTTCTATATTTATGCTAACAACTCATTACTTAAAGGGATTCCTATGTTCATTACAACTTTATTTTGTATATAACATTGTAATAAACAATATTGTTTATGCTTGTGTGTTGTTGAAATGCTGCAGCTTAACTAGATGCATTTTGGAGATTGTACGCCACCACTTGGTGGCGTACAGATGCTGTCATACAGTTTTACACATGGAAAGACTGATTTCATATAGTGTATTTTATGAGATACATGATCATCACAATAAGGGCACTAAGTGAAAATGCCCACAACAATAAAACCAGATTGCACTTGACCATATCTAAATAATTTTGCCGTGTAAAACCAGGAACCTCCACAAATATAAAATGTACATTTGTATATCTTGAAGTAAAACGGGCTGTTGCTGGTTTTATTGCGAAGTGCAACTGTGCAGCTAACAGTAATCCTTTATGAGGCAGGCCCCTGCATCGGGCCTCAAAATGATAAATGATTATACTGTCTGACAGTGTGTTTGTGCGCGGTTGCCACCTAAAAACAAAACTGCTAAAAGGTGATTCGGTTTTGATTCGGTCATACGCACAGTTTACATGGACAGATCAGTGGCTCCATTGTTTGTATGAACATGTTTTGCATTCTGTGAATGCTCTGCTACTTTGCATGTCAGCTGCCGGGTTCAGACAATGTGCCCTTTGTTTGTTGTTGGGCAACAGCTTTTTCACACAACTTCAAAGGTGGAGTCTGTAGGCTGTTCCTGAATGTAAAAGGAACGCAAACATTGAGTTTATCCTTCTTCACACGTGTTATTCCTACTCAATCTTATCACCGTTGCTTTTAAAATGATCTTTCTTGGGTGTTTCATTGAGCCCATTTCACGTGAAGTTTTGGTGGATTTGAATTTACCTGTCAAGCAAGTCTGTTAAGATCAAGGAAACGATTCATATTCCCTTCATACTCTAATCAGACTTTTCTTAACTATTGGGTTTTACAAGAAGCCCAGAATGGATTTCCCCTCACGCACAAAGCCTTCATTAACTGTTGTTTCTGTGAATTATCCCTTTAATGCCACAGTATCTTTTTACACTTAATTGTTTGGCGTCCACTATATTCATACGCCAATTACGTTTTTATGCGAGATGAGTCGCACGAGGAAGCTGTACTTTCCTCTAATCTGATCAATGATCACAAAGTGAAGATAAAAAAAAAAAGAAGATAGAGAAAGGGAGCGCTGTAGGAACGGGCATGGTAAATAAAACCATAATTGCTCTGTCTGGAGGCCCTTTTCTTTTGACTGTAGTTGATCCAAAACCAGGCAGCTGTTAAAAGGCAATCAAGACGGCGAAGGAAGAAAAGTCAAAAGCCTTATTGTTGCAGGGTTTTATCAGTGTTACAAGCCGTTTGAAAATGTCAGAAAACTCCAAACAAAACAAACAGTCTGGTGTTTATCCTCTCAACTGTTTTTCAGGTACATGGCTGAAAGCAATGGAATATCATTGCATGTGCCAATGGTGATTCACATATGGGTGGGGATTAACCTACACACATACTTAAAGGCATGTTAAGAAGAAACTGAACACAGCTGCACACAAAACCATGGAAGCTATCGCTCACGTGTCTGAGTATAAAATCACAGATTAAACTGCGGTTGTGATTTTACATTGATTTGGCCTTTAAGATGATTTTCAAATGTGATACTGCATTGATCGATGTTAGAAAACTACTGCACTCTTGCCTGTATAATGATCCACATCCTTTGTACAAATATGAGAGCCCATAAAACTTAAGCTTTGTCAGTGCTTCTCAATTCTTCATCTACATGACAGCCTTTGATGATAAACCAGGACTTTTATCCAAGTGAACGTTGCCCTTAAAAGACAGCTTCAGCTCTCCCTCTCTCTCTCTCTCGCTCTGTTCCCAGCCTGCTGGCAGAAACCGTATGAACCGCTGTTGTTTCTGCTGGAGTTCTGAGGTTAAAAATTTTTTTTTTTTTTGTTTTGCTTTGCGTCCCATATGTATGTCATCCATTTAAGTGGGATGTTTGAGGGAGCGGAAGAAAGAGGATGAGGGAGAGACACCTTGTAAAGAGGCAGAATCCTGGGAGCCAGGCTGCATAAAGAAATGGCGATAATTAGGCAAGTGGGATCAAAGAACGCTGCCATCAATGAGCTATGCCAATGTCGGCTCCTCCTGTCATCTGCAGACCGTGATCTGAGGGTCCTGCCTCAAATGGCAGGCAAACTGACAGGAAGAGCAATTGAGCTGCACTTCACATTCGTCAAGGTATAGTGAAACTGGGACACTACCATATAGTGCTTGCTGAAAATAATTCTTCCAGTAGCACAGAGAACAAAAGAACTCGTATGTTCCTCCAGGCAGAACTCCTCTGTTTAGGTTAATAAAGGGTGAAGATAACAAGGTTTAGAGCAAGAACTGTAACACTTTGGAGCAGTGAGTGGTTGAGTGACACCAAGCCTATAATAACAGCTCATAACCTTGATAACACAACGATCAAAGTGACGTCTCCTCCATTTGAATATAATCTGCACAGGAGTGGAACATTTACAAAGCACTAACATCACACTTGTGTTCTCATACTAAGTGAAGGTTGCCTCAGTAAATGAATATTCATAACACTCTTAGCATGCGTCCCGCGGCCAGGTCTGGCTTTAACGCCCTGCCAAAGGCTACAAACTGTAAAACTGCAGAGGAGCTTTTGATGTCAGGTGGGTTGAAGTGCAGCATGTTCTTCCTGGTTTGCTTTTATAAAGAGATGTTTATCTTTAGCATCTGTTGAGCACACGCCAAAAGCAAACCATGGGAGCCCACTGGTGTGTAGTTAGCACACAGGCTAGTGGCATAATCAGGAAATAATCATGTTGTTCTTGATTGCACCTTGTGTGTTTATCACTGTAATGGCAGAACATGTTGGACACCTCAGTTCTTTTTAACAAACCAAAATCTGATTTGGGTTGACGTAGTCCACCATAACTGATGTTTCTCTAATCCTGGTTTATAAATGCTTGTAGATGCACGTGCACGTAGATCTAATTAACTGTAATTTAGACCGTTACCTTCTGGGGTTTAGTTTGATTCAGAGAAACGTGTGATACAAATAAGTCTACACACACACACACACACACACACACACACACACACACACACACACACACACACACACAAATAAAAGATGGAATTAGTTAATAAGATAATAAAAGTGTCCTCAGCATGAATATTCAACTTTGAAAATCATGAATGGAGCTGTACGGAACATTACACCAACAGAGGACACGGTTTTATATTCAGCCGCCAAATGTGTGTTCAGTGCGTCAAGTTAAAAAACCCCCCACCTCTAAACCGGAAATTAATTAATGTGCTTTTCAAAATAGAGGTACGACGACGTTTGATGAAACTAGAAACAGCCAGCATGCTGATTCTAGTTTATCAAATCTGAGGATTTGCTCGGTTTGGTCCAAAGTCTTTGGCGTTGTTGACTATTTTTCAGAATAAAGTTTTTCACACATTTTCCAGTAATGTGCCACTCTGAAAACGCACTTGTCAAATCGAGGACGGCAAACCCAAGGGGGAGGCTAGAGCACACATATGCAATCTTTAATTTTGATACCATTATGCTTGTACTATAATTTATTAAGGGCTAAACGTTGGATTATCTGCAAAATTGTGCTAGTGTGTTTATTTTTATTTTGGAATATCTTTAAAGACGAAGTAAATAAGCAAGAAATACAAACAATCGACTGGTCCAGCAGAGAAATCAACGTAACATATTTCTAACCTTCAGAAATGTTTTTAATGTGGAACCACCTCTTGATGCTTTAGTGCTGGGTGCGACGCTGTAAACGCTGCTGTTTTATTTTGCAGACCAGCGCCAACCGGAAGTACCGCACGTGTTGTTTCTGTCTTGACTGCGATCCCTGCTGCGCTCAACGCGCTTCCACGTTCAGTTGGACAGAAGGGAGGGCTGGAGGCGGACAGCGAGCAGGGCCGCGGCTCCCTCATCATCACCTTCACACACGTGTGTTGTTTCCGCCTGATGCTTCAACGAACACGCGATTTAATCACCCGCCTCTGGACGAAGCCGGAGTTTTCTTCTCGCAAAGCGAACACAATGTGACCATGCCGAGTCAGTGACTGCGTTATCCTTGTCCAGGGAAGAGGGACTTAAGAATGGGGAAACTTCAGTCTAAACATGGTAAGAAAGCATCCTGTTATTGACACAGTAGCTCTGCTTGTGCACAAACTAACCAATTGTCTGATTTGCATCCCTGCTTCCGATGGATCTGCAGCGTGTAAGCGCAGAGAGAACCCCGAAGGTGAGGATGACCGCAGATCATTGTTGCATAATGGAGCTTCGTGCATGACGATAGATAGTCTGATGAGCTGGTTTTCTCCACGTCTCAGGAGACAGTTTTGTTGTGAACGCCTTCCTCCGGAGAGGGATGGAGGAGTGTGAGCGGTACAGCGCGGCGGACCACAAGCTCAAGAACATGCAGGTATCCGGCATCCTTGTCTCTTATTCCCACGCGTGTTTAAAAGATAAACAAATCAAAGAAGCTCGCTGATTTATTTTTGGCAAACGGGACTCTTGGAGGCTTCTGTCTGCGTGGTAAAATATTGACTGTGACTCCAAGGAATAAGCTTCTCATCCCCCCTAGTTGTGCTCTGCGTGCAATGGTCATGTTTGTTTAACAGTTTGACATTAACACAAGTCATAATTCATTATGGAGGTGTGTGTGTGTGTGTGTGTGTGTGTGTGTGTGTGTGTGTGTGTGTGTGTGTGTGTGTGTGTGTGTGTGTGTGTGTGTGTGTGTGTGTGTGTGTGTGTGTGTGTGTGTGTGTG
>JAVQJF010067772.1:0-54161 GCA_036023855.1 Gadopsis marmoratus
GTTTGTTGAAAGGTTGACGCTAAACTGGATAGCTGACTTGATTGTTGAATAATACAGAAAATAGGTGAATACAAGCATAAATGTCCTCAAAGAGCTGAACATTTTGATAATTTGAATGGTCAATAATGTCTGACTGATGTGGAATATTTTAAATGTAGTTGTAGTTTTGTAGGAATATGCACAGACCTGCTCTCACAGTCTGGTTTCTCTATCAGCCTGCAGGACAGAAGGAGCAGAAGCTAATATTGGAGAAATCTGATCTCAGGCTTCAGTGTAAATGTTCTCTGCAGGAGCTGAACTCTCTGATGTTCATTTCTCTTTATGTCGATCAGCGCTGAAGATGGTTCAGTGATAAAGTCTCCGGTTGGAGATCCGGCAAAGTGGGATCGAATCCCGCTGAAAGCAAAAAGGTAGGAGCAGGGTTTGTGACTCAGTCACAGGTCGGAATCAAACAAACGGTGGTTCAGAGGTCCTTCACTCAGGTGTGTGAAAAAACAAGGTCAACAAAGTCAAATACAAAACAATGAGGTCAAATACTACAAACTCAAAAACAAAACAAGGTCAAATACAAACAACAAGGTCAAAAACTAAAAACATCAAAAACACAACAAACATCAAAATTTTGATGCAAATTTTTTCATGAAAGTAGACATATTTATCTACAAACTGATGGCAAAATGATCTCTGTGGAGTCAAAATTGGGGACGAGAGAGCAGTTTTGGCAGAAAGATTTGAGGCGGTTTCACAGAAGGGCTGAAAAAAAGCATAAAACCATATCTGTGATAAGTCAAAAACTGTAAAAGATGTCAAAAACTGAATATGAGTTTAATAGCTGAACGCTGTGTGAACAGTTTAAGCTTGAAATGGAGTCTGCAGCTGAAAGTATGTGGCAGCAATAGCATTTCAAAGTCGAGCAACTTACATGCTGCTTAATCAGAATTCACACTAAATAGTATTTTATTGTTAAAGTTGGTTGCAGTGGAGCTAAGTTGAACTACTTTATAACCCATTTGATCAACATCATCATTTTGTCATGTAAAATCCTAATCTATAAAGTAACTAGTAATAAATGTAGCAAAAGAAAAAGTGTAAAGTAGCATAAGATGTAAATACTTAAGTAAAGTACACGTACCTTAAAAAATTACCTTTAGTCCAATACTTCAGTAAATGTAGTTACTTACAACAACTGGAAATGTTTAATCATGTTTTACACATATGTTTGCCTTATTATTGCTTGCCTCTGTGTATAATGAAAGTAGTGTCTTGTAAACCCATGTGGGTGTGTTGTATGGCACTCAAATAAAAGTATGCATTCATTCATTCACTCTAAGTGGTATTTCCCCACTGAGCAAAGCTTGTGTCATGTTTCCCTTGTCTCTGCTGTGGTGTGTCACCTCTGTGTATGTCTATCTACCTTTAAGCCCTGTGAGGCCCTTTCATGCAGCCTGTGGTTTTGTGTGTATTAAAATCCTAATCACCACACATTCCCCAGCCCCTCCACGCCCACACACACACACACACACACACACACACACACACACGGTCTATCTGTGTTCAGTCAGGTAAAGGTCTCTCAGTCGTGCTCTGTGAGTGGCCTCTGCTCAAACAGATCAATAGACACTGGCACGTCCCTCCACCAACCAAGAGAAAACAATTAAAAGGCATCGATCCTGTGCCAGGCTCCTCCATGAATATGCATGTGTCCTTGACCTTCCCTTGGAGAGGAGAAATGAGAGAGAGAGACAGATAGACTGACACACAGACAGGTGTAGGAGCTCTCTTCCCCCCCCCCCTCTTCATTTGCAATGTTAGCTGGTTTGTGATTGTGCTTTCGTGCAGCCCTGTATTGCTGTTTTATCTGTCTATATGCTCACTTCAAATCCCCAACATGCCTCCCGAGCTTACATGAGGCAAATTGTCGCATTAAAGCCTGTGAAACCAGCTGCTCTTTTGTAAGCCTGTTTTAAGCGCATATTGCCCCTTTCCGAGCCGTGTCAGGAACCGAGATCAATCGGTCCCACAACAACTGTCCCCTCCAGCTCTCCCGCTGCCTGCCTCTTTTCTAATTACAGATGTGTGACATGCACATGGGGACGTCTCCGTGTTAGCAGATCACTGTGCCTGTCCTGACACATCCTGTGGTCACAACTGCAGGGGTTGCAGGGGACAGCCCTGCCCTGTCCGCCGTCACTGGGGATTAGCATTAGCATGCTAACAGGACCCCTGGGGTAGTGCT
Organism: Gadopsis marmoratus; assembly: GCA_036023855.1. Lineage (NCBI taxonomy): Eukaryota > Metazoa > Chordata > Actinopteri > Centrarchiformes > Percichthyidae > Gadopsis > Gadopsis marmoratus. Next base: position 2,237 of record JAVQJF010067772.1, read on the forward strand.
GTGCTAAGGGTCATGCTGACAACTGTCAACATCCTGCTTTAATTAGCTGAGCCTGGTCATCAAGTAGCTATGCTAAGGCTGACTCTACATTCAAGGTCCTGTTTACTAAGAACATATTCTGCTCAGTAACAAAAGCATCAGCTTTTGATTGATGGTAACTGAAAGGATACAAGCATGACAGGTGTTGCACTTGTGTATAAAAATATGAGTGTTACCCCTGTATCTCCTCTAATCCATCATTCATCATCAATCCCCATCCCCCCCTCGACCCAGCCTCTTTTTGCTTTAATATTGTACATCAGGAGTCAACTGTGTGAGTGCTGACATGTCACACTGGCTGGCTCCTAACCTGACAGTATCAAGATGGCATTGTCATAGGCCCGGAGACGAGGTGAGAAGCAGAGTGTGTGAGAGGTAGAGTGTATCGTCAGTCAGACAGTGCATTATCCAGCTGTTCTGTGGCTGTCTACCTTTTTCTGTGGCGGGGTAATGGGAGTGTCACACACTAGCAGACAGTTGGAGTCTCACTATTCAGCTGATGGGCCACATCCATATACACTGCCTGCTAACTGACTGCCAACGCTGCCGAGGCTGTCCTGTCTGCCCTGTCTGCCCCACAATGACTGTCAGCGGCAACCTGGGGGCTGGCTGGCGTGACTGTCAGCGACTGGTCACAAAGCATTTACCTGCTGACAGATTTGCAATTAGTCCAGGGAATGTTGTTACTGGGAGAAAGAAAAAAAGAGACAGAGGGGAGCCAGAGAGGGGGAGGCAGGAGGGACAGGTATAGGAAGAGAGGCAGGGAAAGGGCGGAGAGATGGAGAGTGAAAGGTGGGTAGATAAAGAGGAGAGAAGGTGTGTTTGGGGGTAGGTTGGGAAGAGATGTAGAGACAGCGATAGAGAGTGAGAGGTGAGTAGATGGAGGAAGGTAAAACAGGATTGTGAGGAGTGGACAGGTTTGATCTCTGAGGCATCCCTCGTTGTGTGTGTGTGTGTGTGTGTGTGTGTGTGTGTGTGCGGGTGTGTGTGTGCAGAAGATTGGCTCGTAGCATCGAATCAGGGGAGTGTGTCTGCCAGTGGCCTGGGTCAACACACATTTACCTAGTGACACAATCCTAATGAATCTCCCCAGTCACATCGCCCCATCACGCACACACAGACACCTCCGTTGACCTCCAGGAATAACTTGAATCAGTGTCTGGAAGACAGGACAGAAGAGTGAGAGTAACAAACAAACAAAGAAACCTTGTCTTTTAATACTGCATGTAACCTCTTTTCAGCACCATGGACAGCTCTGTATTTCTTGTCTATCTGTCGCTTGAATTTCAACACATCCGTGTTTTCCCTGCACAAAGATTTGCACTGAAGGAACCCTTGGCGGCCAGTCCTCTAGAGTCACGCGGCTACATAACACACTTCGACCTCGCACAAAGCCAGTGCCGCTCTGCCTTCTCTCAAAGTCTGGAACTCATCACCATCCACTAATGACCTCTCTCAATTTCTCTGCAAGCTAGTACCGCTCCCCTCCCACCTTTCACTCCCCATCTCTCTCCATTCCACACACTCTTTGTGTGTGTGCGTTCTGCCTGATAAGAGAGTGGCAGGGGCTCCTCCCTGGGCCCTAAGGGAGAGACGGAGCGTGACCGAAACTGTAGTCCCAAACCAAACACAAGTGGAAATTGGCCTGTGGGCCAGGATCAATAGTGAATTAGCCAGTACGCTGGTTCTATGGAGGGTTGCTCAGCTCTGATCTGATGATCCATAGTAAAAGGCCGTGAGTGGAGACTTGAGATGAGTACAGATGGAAAGAGGTTGTAACAGTGGCACCCATGATCCACTGGTGACCTGGTCAAACTGAAGTGTCTCCTCAAGAAACTTTGTATGTATAGCACCATAACCATCCTCCCAAGAGCAAGATCAGCATATTTACATTCAAGTGACAAAGACCTCTAATGGCCATAGGAATTATGACCATTGTCTGTCAGAAATGGGGTGATGTGGGTATGTAAACATAGGGAGGAGGTTGGGGTGGATGGAGAAACAAAACATTGAACACAGGGGACCCCTGTTCTAGTCCCATTTCTTAACAATCTTTCCCTAAATGTAACCAAGTCGTTTTGGTACCTAAACCCAACTAAACGTTACATAAAAAATGGATTTGGAGGAACCAGCAAGATTTCATGATGCCGACAGCAGTATCAGATTCTGTCATTCAGGAGGGCATGGACAGATGGCATATTTTGCTGTTTCATTTGGAGGACTTGTAGTATGTTTAGGAAGCAATAAAAGAGATTTTTTTCACGCAGCATGTAATAATGGTTAGTCTTACAATAAATGACAATGCAGCAGAGGGTGAGGTATTCTGACTTTTAGACCCTAGAACAGATCCTACATTTCCCATAATGCAACTCTGTAGCGTATTTTGTTAGATCATCCCTGCCTGTTAAACCCATCCCTGCCCATATCATTCACACTGTATTCCACCAGTTTCTATAACAGGCTTGTCTCCAACCCCAAGCAAATACAAAATCCCCCCTCATGACATCATCAGGGGTTAATTTCTCTGACTTGGCAAAGCTCCTTCAGGACAACAGAAGACACGTCTGTTTTCATAGGCTGCGTAGTACTCCTCATTACTTTTTAAGATCATGTGTCAACTGAGTGAAGTTTCCTTTTAAAGAAGAATAAATGTTGACATTAAAAGAGAAAAATCTGAATCAGATTGCTGAGGTGCAGCATTTTATCAGCAGGTTGTCCCTCTGAGGCCGCGGTCAGGTCTGTGGCTGCTCTTTGTGGTGCAGGTGTGAGTGCTCTACTAAACTAACCCTACTGTTCATCACTGCCGGCCCTGATCCCAAAGGTGTGTGTGTGTGTGTGTGTGTGTGTCTGCCTGGTGATTAATGAGCAGCAAGGCCTGATGGATTGTCCTGATCACAGAAGGGACACCATGTTGAGGAGACACACACACACTAAGTGGGGATATAGGCTGCTGTCCAACACACACATAGATGCAAATATATGGATACACACACACATGAACATACATTCACAGACATGTAAGCAGATATACAGCACATGCATTTACACACTGTCAACCCGACTACACACACACACACACACACAAACACATATACACAAAGTTAACCTCTATCAGTCCATTACATCAGGAAGAGTCACCTCAAACACACCTGCTGCTTCATGCACGTGCACACACACACACACACACACACACACACACACACTACTCAACCTCCTGCACCTGGTCCAGCTGACAGAGTGGAGAAGTTTCCAGAGGTGAATATGTTACCTGAGCAGGCAGACACCATCATCATCTCATTACTGTTTTGAAGTTTGTGATGTGATCATGAGATGGGAGGCATCTCTGCAGCTGCAGGTGAGATGCAAGCAAAAACACGCACACACAAACACACATACAATCAAGGTGGCTTCTTCCCGCGGGCCTCAGCAGGGAACAGACGAACACAATGTGCCTCATGTTTCCTCGCTTTCCTCGTCATGGGTGTTTTTTGCCTGGCGAAGTGGGTTATTGTGATCTAAATCCACTTTGCGATGCTTACCGTTTGACTGAGTTCTTAAGGTGATTTACATCGATAGAGTAGGGCCTTCTTGGGTCCAACGAATCACATTTAGAATATCCCATTTTGCAACTCAAACACATGCAAAGGTGTGGACACATACACACACACATTCTCCCCCAAGCAGTCTGATAAGGTTGTCTTATCAGAAAAGTAAGAGGAGGGAGGAAGACGGGGGCAGCTGTGTGATAATGGCTTTCACCAAATCCCTCCTCTGTCACAGATTAAAATGCCTGCTTGGAGAGCATTAGCAATCTTTCTTTTCATCTGTCTCCTCTTTTTTCCCCCCATGTCGGCGAGTGCCATTGGATTTCTGGGCCAATCTATTGTCACAGGCCTGCCACACATACAAGGAGAAGTCAACCTCAATCTGATAGGCCATTGTCTTATTCTCCCCATCGCTGATTCCTGCTCATGGTATTGATCGCAAAGCTGTCCGTCTCACATCTCATCACTCTGTGTGAGGGAGTGTGTCGGCGTGTGTGTTTGTGCCTGTGTCAGTCAGTCTGATGGAAGATGTGGTCAGTGTCCCATTGGAAGAATCTTCCCATTGGGAGAAAATGCCCATATTAGAACTCTTTTCTGTAATTACACGGATCTATAGGCGGTTGGAGTGCACGCCGGAACCATGTAGAACTGAACCCAGTGGACTCCCACCTAATCCGGTCACTCCAGGTATCAAGAGATCACAGAAGTGGGGCGAAGAAGCCACTCGAAACTAACTGTGACACTGCTCAGCTGCCTTCCCAGTAACACCCCCACCCCCCACCTCCCCGCTCTCGTCCTCGCCTCCTCCTTCTCCTCGCTCTTGCGCCTCCTCCACCATGCCCGTCTGTCACCCCTCTATAATTATGAGGAGTGAGAGTAATGTGTTGCAGTATGAATAGGATTGTCGGCCTGATTGTGATGTATAGGCTTTCATTACCATGTCCAGGCCTGTGCCCTTCGCCATGTAGGAAATCCTATTTAGGCCCTAATTTGGGAGCCTCCCCGACCGTCCCGCCTGATAGCAATCACACACAGTAATTGTGTGGTGGGGCAACTGACAAGAGTGGAGGCTCAGACATGGAGAGAGGGAAAGAAAGAAGGATAGGAGGAGGAGGGAGGGAGGAGGTCCTGACAATGATATATCTGCATAGTTTGGTACATTATTCAAGCCATCCTCTGCAGAATATGTATTTGTGTATATCTGCTTATTTTAAGGTGCTTTGTTAGCATGAGAATAATTTAGAGGCACTTACAGTAAGACCGGAGATCTTCATGTATAGGATTTGATGTGATTTTAATAATGGACAATTGGAGGGCTTCCCCCTTTCCCCTCTCTCATTCTACTTCAACAATGCTACATAGCTAATTGGGAGGAGAGATCATGCTAACTCGATAATTATGATTTATGAGACAATCTCCTGTGGATGTCGCACGTTCTCCCCTGATTTGAAGACAACATGTAACCAGCCCTCTAGCAATCAATATTTGTACATTTTCCATGTCTAACTTGTTAACTTTTTTAATATTTCATTAGTTCCTTTTTAGAGGGGACTGATTCTCTGCACCAACATTTATGCAGATCTGACTCCACTTATAGGCTTGTAGATAATGAATGTCTAATTGACTCATTTAAATACTGTTTGCCTGCAGGATGGCCTTTGCATTAAATGTTTGATTGCCCTCATATTAACTGTCATTAATCCACTCTGCTCTTAATAAGGACTTTATGAGGCTTTCTTAAAACTTCTCATTTACCTCACTATTCCCTTCACATAATTAAGTAGAATATTCAAAAATATGGAAATGAAGGAGCTCTCAGGATTTGACTAATGGTCTTTGTGAAACAGAATTCTAATTATAGGAAAACCTTTGCATTTTCTGTTCTGCATTGAGTCATGGTTCATTAGCTTGGGTCAATGTGGGTCGATACAGTTAACTCTTCTGTTTAATGTCCAACTTGAGCCCACTTTCCACAGCACACGCAGCGTTTGATCAAACCGATGGAAGTGCAAGGAAACACAAGAGGTATGGCACATTCAGGCACTGCAGTGTCCTTTAAAGGAAGATGTACAGCACAGAGCGAACTTTTGACAGCCATTACAAACTGTCACTGTGCCAGAGTGGGTGAGAGACACAAACTTGTCTGTGTTTATAGCTTAACTGATCCTCTTATTCCTGCTACTCCTCCAGTCTCTCTGCTCTGCCCTAATCTCTCCGGGGGTCTTACTGGCCCAGGATGACAAATGGGAAGGAGAGGCCAGCCAAGCGTGGGCTCTGTGGAGAGGCTCAGGCCTAGGGTCTCACTAAGCCCCCTCAGCTCCGCCCTGGATCATCTCTGACATGGCCTGCACTAACCCCAAGGATGTAGAGGCCACATGCATCACACACAAACCCAGGTATGTATACAGGACACGCAACCTCATATATATGGTTCCACACATGTAAGCATACACACAGCAAAACATAGGAGAGGATAAACCTCTCATCAGTACACTGCACCTGATTGATTTATCTCATGGACAGCTACCTTACACCCTATGTGCACACACTCACATACACCTACATCCTCATACTTCTCAGTTGCTCCAACAATCCAGGACAGGAATTTGAATGTCAGCTCAGAACTGGTGTCACCAGATAAAACCCAGCCAGGCCTATTTTAGTATACACAGTCCAGCTCAATAAGAGCATGTACTAAATGACTGCAATGTAATGAGTGGCTGTGTGGCTGTACTCAGAGCTGTGACTCTGACAGCACATGAGAATGTAATGCGTTGAAGCCTCCTTCTCTTCCCCCCTTCTCTCTCTCTCGCTCCATGCTCCTCTGCGCCCCACTGCCTCTCAGCCACGGGATCAGCTGCAGGCGCTAATGAAACGTCAGTCAGGTAATTGAGGCTCTGGTGGTGGCGGGCCAGCCAAGCAAGCAGTCAGCCTGTGTGGGTGATGACACCAGGACAGTAGCAGCTACAGGATCTCAGCAAACCCCTATGAAACATCACAGGAAATGCTCCAGGACCTGGCGGGGTGGAAAGCATTGCATTTATGCTGACATTTCCCCATGTCTTCCTGTTTGTGTTAGGGAGACATTTGAGCGATGACTAGTAAGGTATGTACCGGTAAGTTGAGTCGTCAACTCAACCGGAGATTGTTAACCAGCCTGGTGAAGGCTGCTGTTGGTGAGGAGCATGTTCTGCCATCAGCCCTACTGAAGGAGTCAGAGGTTAAAATCCTTTGTTATTGCACCCCAGAGTGATGTTACCATCCCTGCCATCCGCTGACCTGCTCAGCACCCCCAGTGAGTTATGGGTAATGTTTAATTCCCCTGCCGTGACAGCTGTGGATCCGCATGGTAAATTGGATTTTTTCCCCCTTTGTTAGAATTGTGCTTGTGCAGGTGAAGAGGGGGACATTCGCTGCACTGGTTTGCCAAGGTAACTCTGTCACATATTGTTCAGAGGCCTCTCTATCTCTCACTGACAAATCAAGTCAAACCGGTTTGTTTCAGAGGGCTGATGGTAGAACAGAGTGGAGCTGATCTGTCCAACCTGATCTTGTTTATAGTCAGCAGGCAATCACAGCTCTGACCTGAATAGACCAAACTCACTAACCCCTATGTGTCCCCCTTTTTTCATCATGTTAGCTAAGATAGACAATAAAATAAAAGTCCATATATATGGACCAACAAGCTGAGGACCAAACAGAGTTCCATAAACTCATACACACTCAGGACAGGCATACATGTGTTGTATACTGTACAAATTAACCATGAACCTTAAAATGTATGTGTGTTGTCCATCACTTGATTTAAATATATTTCTTTATACACCTGACATCATTAAAGCTGCTAAAATTAACAATGTATCAAATCAATGTGTTGTCTGAAATGCATAAACATATGACGAACCCACAGAGAATTATCACGCAGCTCCCCTCTACTCTACAGAGAGTTTAAACATCTTTCAGCATATTCTTTTGGTTGTATGGTCAGAAACTGTTTTAGTTCACTCTCATCAACCTCCATTCCAGCTGCAGCTGTTTGTGTAAAACCCACTGTACACTACAATGCCCAGCACCAGATGGCAGACTAGCAGGTGAATATAGAAGCATTTAGCAGCTAAAGAGCCAGATAATCTTCTCAGAAGGTGGTGGAGACTAAAACAGAGTTTAAATAGTGATTTAAATTTGTCATAAGGCCAGAAACACAAGTCCAAATTAATGCTAATGTTGCTCCGTATCTGCTGGGTGTGTAAATAGGTAACTATTTTCTTTCACCTGTCAGTGTTTTCAGCTAGTTCCACTGCCTCCCTGGTGGGGAAAAAACAATTTTTACTGCTTTGAGTAGTAATAATAACCCAAACAATTCCAAATGTACTTACTCATACAAAATGACATTTTAAACATAGTCTTCATTAGCATCCTTCACAACATATATGTGTAAATAAAGGTACATTTGAGTTTCTGTAATGGGGCCTTTATAACTATTCTTTTCTTAATAGATTAAATCAAACAAGGGTCAAATATTTCACATAAATCCACCTGCTTTTTCTTTTGTACACTCAGTGTACATGACTGTAAAAGGAAATCTCTAGTCTTAAAATGACTTTCACCACCATCCTGCTCTATTCCTTCTTTTCAAGGTAGGACACCTTGAAAGACAACAACACCTGACCGGAGATGTTCCCGGGAGCAGCACAGTACCGGGGAATAGGAAGTCTAGATTTAGTCTCACTCTCTCTTCTCTACTCCACTCCACTCTCTTCTGCCTCCCCGGGGCTTTAATGTGGAGAGTGGACAGTGGGGTTAATGCCTAGCTGTAAGCACTGCTTAGCGCCAGTGACTGGGTTTGTGTTGTGGCAGGCCTTCCCCCACCAGCAAAAAAATCCAGTGGAAATGACTTCTACTGTCCAGCCCTGTGGGCAAGTGTGATTTTCCTACCTGCGGTTTCATCTCCCCTCCCCTTTGTTGAAGCTCAGTGTCCCAGAGGGCACAGGCAAATTTGATGTGGAACAATGATTAAAAGTTTTCCCCCTCAAGGTGACCTAAATACCGGAGGTGAAAGTCAACGTGAGAGACATGGAGATGAGAGGGGGGCATGGAGGTGAAATTCTGTTTTGGACATTTGTTATGGCCCATATAGTAAATTCTCAATCTGAGATTAGGATGGAAATTATCCAGATCGTCCTTACACTTCTATTGCACCATTCCTGCCTCTTTCCCTTGTAGTAATCAGTGATTGTATGTGACATGATGGGTACGAAGCACTGTGCCACAGCAAGGAAGCATTGACAATCTAATCATTGTCACATCAGCGATTACCTCAAGGCATGATGTATTTGAACAGGGCTCTATCACATCTGCTATTACCTGCCTCTTCCTGCCTTATGTCCCTCAGTACACATCTTTTCTCTTAACTGTGTGTTCAATCACCACCACCAGCATCGCCTGCTGGTGCGGCCGAGCGACCCCTCGACAGTGACGTATGCCAGCGATTAGCCTAGATACAGTTCAATTATGATAAACAGCCAGCGCACCTCTTAGGGCATGATTAAAGCTTCAGCCTGGCCTTGATAAAGAGATCCCATCTCAATGCCATCACAGTCACATTATAAGACACTCCGCCGTGGTGTTCTGCATCATGCTTTTCACATCAGTGTTGCAGAACGTACACTGTAGCATGGATGGAGCTCATGGCAGATGGAGCAAGATGCGGGCTGCTGGTGGTCTTTATCGTTCACACATGGCTGGTGATGCATCCCTGCCCACCTATTTTCAATTTAGACTAGTATTTATTAATAACCTCCACTTTCTTGAAGCCTATCTTACAACATACCTGCCATATAACTTAAGATGGGTTTAGATATTGGGAGATAGAGAGGAGCCCCAGTTTTGATAAATGGATGAGCAGTGATGAAAAGAAGATATCAGAGGAGCATGAAAGGAGAGAGGGGAAGAGAGCAGAGCATTAATCCAACACCAGGCTGGTGGCAAGAGGGCGCAAGAATGAGAGACAGAGAAAAAGGGGAGAGAGAGGGGAGGAGGAAGCAAAAGAAAGATAGCCTTTCGGCTGTGTTCTGTCAAGGGAGAAATTACACATTTACGGAGGTTTTTTCAAGCAACGACGGGTTCCATAGATCAAACCACTGGATTTATGAGCCAATTTTCAACATGAAATATAGACACCAAGAATCCATTTTATCCATGTTTACTTGCTTTCTCTCACTCTTTTTCTCTCTCTCTCTCAAATGGCCAACAGTGTGTGGATGGGTTTACTCCTGTAACCACAGCAGCGCTTATTAGAGCCGTAAATAAAGATGTTTTGTTTGTGATTATGCAGCATTTGGCAGATTTGGATGTTTTCACCTATGACAACTAAGAAAGAAGGCTTCTGAAAATGGAGAGCATCAACACTTTAACAAAGGTAGTTTAATTAAAATTACTGCTTTTTATCTTGCTTTTGAGTAAATTTATTTTGCTGAAATAACACTGAAATCTACAAATCCCCCATTTGGAATTTAAGATCATAAATTTAAACTTAATTTGTAATCCAAAAAAAATTTCAAGTGACCATCGAATGGTTTTGAGTTCTAGACCAAGGATGTAATGACGAACATAAAGAGACATCACAAAATGGCAAATTGCAGAACCTGAACTACTATGACCGTATACATCCATGTAGATATATGAAAATACACAGTATGCCCAGATCACAATACTCCCCTCTTCTGGGCAAACATATTCAAAATTTGCATAGAAATTAATGTCTAAGTAGGCTAAACGACATAATTGACATGCAATTAGCAATATTATGTAGAGAGGACCTAATGAAGTTTCAGTGGCAGTGTCAACCTAAGAATGATCATTGCTTAATTATCATATTAATGAAGTCATTAGTTGTCACATAACTTTGACAGGTAAGGTAAGAAAGTCATGATCCTACATTTTCCCTGGCAGATACTGTATGTACTCAATACCAATTACCAAGTTCAGCTCTCATCTGGGAATGACAAAAGTACTTGAAATGTGAAAAGGACCACAGCAGAATAAATGTGCATAACACACAGGAGGAAGAAAAAACCGATGAGGTTTATTGAATCATTTGCTAAAGCATCTTCAAGGTTACCAGAGGACAAACAGCACAAATCAGCCCCACTAGTCCAACATAAAGCACGGGCAGCAGATGGAAACACCAACTATGAGGGAGCAAGATGAACTCATGGTCGAGGGAGCTACAGTGGGTACTAAAGGCCAACACAAAAACGCATTTCCAATAAACACTATAGAGTGATTAGGCTACAAAAAACCTCAGCTGGGTCAAATGAGCATTGCGGCTCGAGGTCCTCTCACTCCTAGAGTTTCTTCTTTCATTCCAATTAACCAATCGTTCCCACCTTCTTCCCCATGTCCCGATTAGCCCAGCTTGGCAATTTACAGTTGATCTTGTCTCATCTAAGGCTGAGCAATGGTGGAGGCAGGGATACAAGTAGTAATGGAATGAAATGTCACTCAATTGTTGCCTTTGTCACAAAGATGCTGGGCAAGCCAGATGGGGAGGGGTCTTGTTGGTAGGTGATAAGTTGTGTGTGTATGGTCAGTGGTGCTTCTGGGTAAATAGACAGCAATATGGTGCCCTGCTCCACTGCGTCTCTCTTGTCCAACCATAAAACTTGTGGGAGTCTCCACCGTGACCAGAGTAACTAACACGGTCCCTTGTCCTCCACCATGTACCAGCTGGTGCTCTCATCCTCATCAAGGCTTCTTCACTTTTTTCACTGAAGACGAGCTTGATGCCGACTCTCTCCGTTTGCGCTGCAACGTGATACACAAAACAATCACATCAGGGCCCAGCAGGGATTTCCTCCTCTTTCTGCATTCCTAACAGTCATGAGAGTATTTCACCCGTTTACCATCAATGGTCATTTCCAGGACATGTTTGCTAAACTGCGGGGCAAGCTGGCCATAAATAGTGAATGTTGTTTAATGAATAACAGGATCACCATGTTTAAAACACCAGAAGTGAGGCAGGCAGTGCCTTTTCTGTTTTATTTTTCCCCCCTTTTCTACCAATTTGAAATAACCAGTTCTCTGCCCTGCTGTGCTGATTCCCACTGTTGGCCTGGGGAATGTGAAGACTGTCATCCATCTCCAACTGCTTGTTTTTACCTACCAGCACATATTATGTACTATGGATGTATGAGCAGGGGTTCACACAATCTACCTAGATCCTCCGCAGGAGTCACTAGTGCAATGGCAAGGACTAGATCCCTCACTGGGTTCCCACTCATTAACACTGCCAAATGACGACTGAGTGAGAGGAAGAGGAAGCTGAAGGTGGCCGACGGGCGTTTTTGTCAATTTTCAATTACCAAAACAAGTGAATATATATTACTGTGTCATCTGTATTTAAAGCTTCAAATGTGTTGAAAATGATTAATCTCAAATAATCGTTGGTAGTTGCAATGGTATTGGCAATACATTGCTTCATTCACCAATACCTGTGCCTGCATAATGTAAGACTAGATAGTTCTCTGCAGATAAGAAATGTTATGTTTTTGCATTTACATTTTAGTTTAAAAAAAACACATTGTTAATCATCTGTGTCATTGATTAAACATTTGCAGAAGTTAAATAGCAGAGCTGTAGATTTGAATCGCAATATGGACTCATCTGCGAGACTTGAATGTCTGAAGACTGGACTTGAGTTAAGAAGCTGAGGAGACCCATAAATATTGACAAATGCCATATTGTGTGTAGTGTTAAGTAGTTTTTTGCACACCTTTAGCTGCTGGCACCAGGAATAGTATTCTCACTGACCTATTTGACACATACTCTGATTCATTAGTATTTGGTGTGATTTTGGCCATTATGCTAAATTTGATACCTTTTTGACTTGTAAGTCACATCTCATAGACTTGAGATGGTTGAAAAGACATATGAACAGCTCTAGTAGAAAAATATCTTCACCCACTTTTTGGTGATGGTTTGAAAGAGTTAGGTTTGAGCTGTGCAGACTTACTGAGTTGGGGGTAAGTGGTGCTCCTACAACATCAATGATCTGCTCCTTGGCTTCTACCTTGATGTCATCAGCACAGGGCCAGGACTGAGCTTCACCCCCTGGGGTGGATGCTGTAGTGCTGTTGGTGGCATTGAGTTCTCCACCCTGTGTTGCAGCAGCTGGTCCAGCCCCTGTAATTCCACCACACCCGCCTCCGCTGCCAGCCTTCAGTAGAGCCTCATAGCGATGACGCAGCATTTGTTGTTCGTATTCACAATTGCTGTGGGCCTGCTTCAGCTCATACAGCAGCACGAGATCGCTACGCAGCTCATTGAACATCTGAACAATCTCCTCTGTGGGCATGGGGTTAAGATCTAGATCCACAGACAGACACAAAGATGAGTGAAAATGAGACTGGAGTACTTTCATTAAAACACCACAAAAATAATTTAGAAATGTAGGGTTTTTATGAGAAGTAGAAGATGATGGTGTAACCGATGCATGTATTTGTTCCAAACAGTTCGGTACAGTGCAGATACTGTAGTTGTGTTTAGCAAAGCCTTGCCAGTCAGTGTAGCCCAGCAGATATAGCTAGTATTCTTGGTATGGTAAAAGAAATGAGAAGCCATATCTTTATAACACTCCTGTCAGATAAATGACAACTTCAACATGAGGACAGGACCTGCATGCAGCCGTTGCAACCAGGTGGTGTTCATCAAGAAATAGCTCCTATGTGTAAGCTTACTGCTTATAAAGCACACTGTCCTCTTTTTGTATTTGTATACATATCAGAAAGGTCAGAACTTTCCTTTAAGTCATTGTTATTCAAATTAATTCCCTGTTGTACTAAAAACATCAAACGGAGAACATTAAATTCCTAATGTAGGATCTTTATATTGTAAGTCTGTTGCAGAGAAGAGCTCAAAATGTAAAACTTTGAAATGTTTATTCACACTCACCCACTCCTTGCTCTATCAGGATCTGCTCAATGGCCTTGATCTTCTTCTGGCCTACCGAGCTTGGCAGTTTCATCTGGATCACACACAAACACAGAGACACACGGCAACACACAAGGGTGTGATTTAAGGTTCTGGAGATATTAGGATAAACAGCTCCACCTTGGGGCTTTTAATTCATATGAAATGCACTTCAGCGGGCCAGATCAAAATGTCTTTATCCACTGAACTCTGTCTGACTGATTAGCTAGAGGGGTACTCCACTCCTTTAGCCGTGCTAATGCATTTTCCATAGAGAGCGGCAGCTCCTCATCAGTCTTAAAGATGAATAAGAGTCCCGTTGCTTGGTCTTACAGATAACTAACAGAATTAATCATCACAGTGCTAATGAGAGATAGCTAGCTCAAGTCAGACATTCTGGTTTCTCACATACATCAACTGTAGGGTCAAGCTTTGGTAAAATTGTTTTTATATTAATAGCGGTTCAAACAAAACTTTAAAAAAAAAAGTTAAACTTCAAGTTCAAATGTTATGTTTTTACATCTATTCCAATGATAAATGTCAACACAGTACAGAGAAACTTCAATTTCTTAATACAGAGCTAAGTTATTATTTTAGACTACTATAGTTTTGTGTTTGTTCTTGTTTCAGATTGGGGTTTTATGTTCATCTGTAAATTTGAGCGCTAAATTTAAGTTTTTAAGTTGACGATGTGTTTAAGAGTATTATTTTTGTAGTTTTAATACCGTAATAGGTTCTAGCTATACTCACCCTCTGACTGCGCAGTGTGACTCCCGCAGACTTGAAGTCAGGGAACTTGATGCCTGCTGTCTCTGGAACAGCCTAAAGAAGAAGAAGAAACAATTGATTAGAGACGAGAGATCACACTCCTATGAGCTTTGAATAGGCCTGACATGTAAAACTATTCAAATTAATGATTATGTGATAAATCAGGCCTTTACAGTGATTCACAATCTAACACACAAGAGGCACCTGTTTCTTCGAGACAGCTGTTCCATCAAAATAATATAAAATTATTAATACAAAAACACTGAGACTGATCTGAATCTTAATTATTTCAGTGTACAATTGCATTGAATAAGCAGTATCATGATGAGGCTGTGCGATCTCAATAATAAAAATAATTTTAAAGTTATTAAACTTTTTTTTACTTAAATTATGTTTTAATTTGCTGGTACATATTTCTCATTTATGAATCATTGGCTTGTGCTTTACTTTGCTCCTTTTGTATGAGCGCATATCATACCGGTTTTTCTGTTTCTCTTTTTTGTGGGAGCTTCTTCTTAGAAACCCGCTTTTCAGCTCGCCTTAACTCTGTGGTTGTGTCAGCTGCTTTAATGAGTTTCTGCAGATCCTGGGCCTTCTTCTCGCGCTCTTTCTTCCTAGTCTCAATTTTCCTTAGCTCCTGAATAAGATATTCCTCTTCTGCCACCTGCAGGAAAAACAAGAGAAGCGCAATATCAATATTTAAAGACAGCCAGACATCTTACAAGTTTCGGCAATGTTGTAGGCATTACTGCATTAATAACTGCAGTTATTATTGATCTGTGCTTGGCATGATGCTTCTCGTCTTGGATGGGCAATATTTAACTTATTAAAGCATACCATTAAATATCTAATTCTAAAGTTACTAACCTGTTCAGGTGTGCGATTGAAGAGCTTCTCCAGTTGCTCTTTACGCCGCCTTTCATGGCCGGCATCGAAGATATAGATCTTCGGCTCTGTCCCTGAAGCTGCGCGTACCTTGGTAAGCTTACCACAAATGCTATAATACCGTTCTTTCAGGTCCTCCACAGAGCGTTTCTGAAAATCATAAATGGAATAATGTTACTGCAAATATGTGCTTTAACTTTATGATTTTTGCAATATATTCTCAGTGCAAGGGAGCGCAAATACTGTAGATGAGTGGCTGTATTTATACTATATATATATATATATTGTATATATACAATACTCTGTATTGCTGGTAGTCGTAACGATCATGGACAACTACAAAGCGCAGATCAAAGCGCTTGCACAGGTCAAACAGGTGGTCTGTCTCTGCTTTAGTCCAGCCATCGTCATGGAGATGCATCTGATACTCCTGCTCCGAGTACACTGGTACCTGCACTGTCTATAAAAGGCAGACAGGAGAACAGAGAGAATACAGTGAATCAGGATGAATAACCGAATGTGGTTAGACTAAAGAGGAGACTGACGTCATCGCTACCTTATTGAAGCGAGCAAAAGGGTAGTCCTTGCCCTCCTCTGCCACACGTCTCCAGTGGTGGAATATAGCCCCATCCCTGCGAGCTGGATTAGTGAATGGCATCCACTTCCACGGACGTACCTTTTTACAGCCCAGCTTGGCTTTGACTGTCCTGTAGCCCTGTGTAGTATCACTAGGCAGCAAAGGGGGTGCGTCTCTGCAGATTAACGGAAAACAAGTCTTTGTTAAAGCAAAGGTACAAGCCATGAAGAAAATCTGCTTTATCTATATTGTAATCTAACCAGCTCAATTATGATGTTCAGCACATATAGATACACGACAAAATAACATAAAAATGGAAACACTTTTGCAGTGTGCAAGGTTCTTAGAGAGCCCACGGGCAGGTTAATAGCCTTGAAAATTCCTAGGACAGGAATGATAAACAGCTGGAAAATGACTGACAAACTCTTCCTTTCTGCGAGGCTTTAACATAAACCGACTGTTTGACTGGGTGAACATGCCACTCAATAGGCTCTCATCAACATATCTGATGTATACACTAGAAAATAAAGGCAACTGTTGTCATTGATTTTCTTTTCTGACTTAATGATAAGCAACCATTACCATGGAAAAGAGAAAAACACTCCCACTTCACATATTCGTCCTGATCATGCAAGTTATTACACGCACATCAAATCCTTACAGGTAATTCAGTACACTGGTTTAAGGCAAATGCTAAGACAAGACAAATGAGCTCATACTTTTTATCTGAATAGAGCAGGGCATAGACTTCTCGGTGCATTCCCTCTGGTCTCTTGAAGGTCAGCGTTTCTGTTGCTTTCTTGGATTTTTTCTGAGACAGGTGATGGAGAAATTTGTTATTATCTTAAAGAAAACGTTTGGTAATATTCTCAAGCACAGAATAGCATTATTTTCATGCTGTGGGAATGTCATGGCTTGTGTTTTTGATTCCCACAGCCTGCGTACCTCTTTGAATATTGGGTCAAATTAGGGAAACTTACACGGGTAACTTGTGAATTATGGGACTGGTATTGATTATCTCTCACCTTGTCCGAGTTGATGAGATCTTTCTTGTTAATGGGACCGTCATTTTCTCCTCCAGTCAACTCCAGAATATCCCTGACATCTGCACCAGTCGCCATGACTTAATATGTCAATTCACGCTTCTCACAACCTGTCAAACGTAAATACTATTCATTCATTCACAGACGTTCATTCAGTAATGCGGTACTGTCCAACGAATACGTTCCTAGCTAAAGGCTAACGCTAACGTTGTCATTTCTAAGCTACGTTAACTTTACACAGAGCCGCATACAACCAAGTAGCGATTTGCTAAGATTTGTTTTCGCAATACTACCGTGAATATTTCTACTATATGTGAAAGATACAGAGGCAGTTAATAAGAATATTCCCAAGCTATTGTTAAGGCTAGTGAGTAGCTAGCCACCTAAAGCGACACTTCCGTCCCCGCTGAATTCATTGTGATCTAGTACTCAATAATAATCTGTCGCCCCCGTGAGGTCTGGCGGTGCACTGCAGAACCTTCCTTGTTTTTTATTTTAAATAAATCAAGACTGCACGTGACACTGAAAATGCAGCATGCTTGATATAATAATACAATTATAATAATAAACTACATCACAAATATTGTTTCTAACAGCTTCTTCATTGGAGGATAAAACAGATTTATAACAGCTCTCGTTCTTTAAAAAGAAAAGAATATTTTGCAGTCTGGATCAGTTATATATAAGAATGACTTCCAGAGTATGCTATATGTAAGGCAAAATGAGCATTACTATGCACAGGGCTTTGTATTACTGAGCAGAGTGAGGGGATGGCTGATGAAAGTTTAGAATCCAAAATCATTGTATGCTTTGACAACTTGGATACTGAAGGTAAAGCTCTATGGCCTAGCTGTGTAAATCCTAGATATGTGAGCAATCTGATTGCTTATCAGGTCGTCATACATCATAAGACCCCAGCTGGCATAATTGGGAAACAGATTTAAACAGTTTTAAAAGGGTCCTTGGAATATTTGTTCTAACTTGGGCTGAACTCTTATGGCTCCATATGAAGCCCATCTCTACAGTCCCATACCCTAAAACTCACTGGTTCAAGAAAAAAAAGAACTGGGCTATTTTTGATATTACTGTTGATATTGATATTTATCCAAACTAAAAAATTGTTATTTTGACAGCGTTTGACACGACAAGTTTACATTTTACCTTGATGTATTGTTGTTGTTTTTTGTGTTTTTGCACATGACATTCAAAACCATGAAAAGGATACACATATTAGTTATTATCAATAAAATGTGACATTAACAAAATACATTTTCATTTTGCATACGTTGTAATGTTTATTTGTCTGTATTCCGGGCAATGTTATTCTGAAAATCCTCTTTGTGCCTTTACTTTTGAAAGTAAAGACCGGATGTAGACCATTTTATCCCTGGTTTTAAAATTCCCAGCAGACGGCTCTCGCCGCCATTTTCGTTAGCTGGTGTCGCAGAAGTGGTCGGCTTACTCGTTAAGCAAGCTATTATATGTTCAATTAAGGTCACGTTTGACGGCGCTAGAATCGTTAATATCAACAAAAATACTCTGCGATAACACAGTTTAATTTGACAAAACACTAATCTGCGTAAGATGTCCAACGACCAGGCCGAAAATACTACCGAGACAGTAGGCCAACAGCCGCCGCCGCCGCCGCAACTGCAGCAGCTGCAGCAGGGCCAGGGGTAAGTCCTACCATCAAGATTCCTTTGTGGCCGCTTACTAGCTAGCTACTTTTCCTTAACGAATCTGATCCACTTGAATGTCGTACTTTGACAAGTTTTTAATGAAAAATATTCCCATAGTTGCATGCTGATGACGCAGTTATATGTAAAACACCCACTACGTTTTAAATTTGTATCGCTGTCTTTTTTACTGTTAACTAACGTTAGCGTTTTTGGGACCCGTCTATTTACAGGGAGAATTCATCCAGTTACGTAATTTAAAGTAACTTAGCAGGTGATAGCTACGTGTTAATATAAAAATAACGTGGTGATTTTCTTTTCTATTACTTAACAATTTGATTTTAGACATTAAAATTATTTAACGTAACACAAGCCCACTATGTGGAAAGAGCGGCCTTGCCATGCGGCTTCTTCTTGAGGTTTTATGGCGGTTGGCAAACAACGTTATGGCGCATTACCGCCACCAACTGGTATGGAGTGTGGATCTTAATTTAATTACACAACTAGTTATATAGAAGTAATCTAAGTGCAATCATCTTGAAAGCAAACCATTGCAGCCTATCATTAAGTTTAACCCATTGTAACTGTTTAAATTATACAGTTTAACCTATGTACTTTATAATCGCATAAAAATCTTAACTAGTTGAAAAGATTTTTTCCATTATCAGATTTATGAAAGGCCTTCTGGTGACACATTGCACTGTTGCCTCACAGCAAGAAGGTCCTGGGTTCAATTCCCCTGGGGGACCAGGCGTTTCTGTGTGGAGTTTGCATGTTCTTCACATGCTCACTAGTGGTTCCTCCATAAAAATATATAACCCCATAGGAAAAACATGCAACTCCTGCCCTGTCCCTGACCAAGACTGGGCAGAACACTTGGACTTGGTCCGTGGTCGCCATCAAAAGGCTGACCACTGCTCCAGACTGTTTAAATAGGTCAAAGCAGAGGAAGAATTTCACCATTGGACGCTGCCTGTGTGTGTGTGTGTGTGTGTTTGTGCATGTCCTACACGTGTGCGTGTATTCTGGAGGAAATTGTAAGGGGAAGGTATTCTGAAGGAGCAATGGCTGGGCACAAGTGGAGTCAAAATGGTCTGGCATGTTTGTTTTTCATTGAGTTATAACATGAAACGTTATAACCAAGTGCTTGCAGTAATTTTACACTCACCTTTTGTGTCCCCAGTTGCTGCCTTTTAGCTTTTACTTCTCAGAACCTAATCATGCTTAATTCTGTACATTTCTGGGGTGACTTGTAAATAAGCATGTTGACATGCTTGTATGAAACATGTTCTGTTTTCTTTTTTAACTCACTGTATGAACTGATCTCTTTACACAGAGACATAAATGGGAAAGCCAAGCATGAGTCCAATTCCAGCAGGAAGGAGAGGCCCCAGAAGAGAGGTGGAGGCGGGCGCTTCGAACCCTATGGAAATGTGAACAAAAGATACCGCGTTTTTGTCAGCAACATCCCATATGACGTGAAATGGCAAGCCCTCAAAGACCTGATGAAAGAAAAAGGTAAGGTGTTTGGATAAGGGATAACTCAGTCAGCTTTGGACATGACAAAAAGATGCAGCATCCAGGGTCATTTTGTTTGACCACTGCAGCTCTGAAGGGCTTTTGGGATTTTGTGCAGGGAATTAAGTTGTACAATGTTGCTTGAGCTCTCGTGGGAGTTATTTGGAACAAGGATATTGGACGAGGTCCCTCTTATGTCTGTCAACTAAGGAGTTGCTGCAGACTTGCACAAGTGCTGTGGACGTGGATGTTAGAATGACAATTTATTCTCCATTGAGATTACTAAAACCGTATTGTGGTTTTTGTGAAGTGGAGGTTGTACATGTGTAAAGCGGGTCCAACTAATGTGAAAATCCATATGGCTTGGGATCATGAGATGATTTCCCCCAAGAAATGCATGAAAAAATATATAGTACATTGCTGTAATATGATTTTGCCCAGAAACAATGAGCAAGTTGCTCAGTTGCAACATGTAACTAATGGTAAAGCCTGAGCTCTCATAATTTATAAATAAGTCTAACCTTTGGTGACATGTCAAACGAAATCATTTGTGATGCAGTAACTTTGAATTTCAGCAGGGATTAGCCTAAAGTTCTCCCTTAAATGTACAGTGTGGATTTATATGTGCTGTTACTCTTCTAAAAGTACTTGTAGTTATGGGGTATTGGAAAGTGATGTATCGTAAGTAATGCACTAAACTGGCATTTACTTGAAGTAAAACATGTGATAAGAAGGGTACAATCCTTTTTCAGAAGGGGTGCCTGGTATTCGTTTAATGACAACTGACTGTGGAGTTAAATTGCATTTTCTTTTTTAGGTGTGACCTTGACAAGCAAATGTTTTCTCAGCAGATCTCCATGTTGTGCCAAACACAGCTATGCTTTGGGGATTTCTTTGGGGTACAGGTCTACAAAATGAAGCAACTTCTTATGCACTGTCCTTGTCTCTAGAGGTTTGGTCACCTCTGTTCATTCGTTGAACAGACCCGTGATCTGGAACGAAGGCGTGGCTGTGGTCGACGCTGAATCAAAATTCTGATATTGTGCATTTCAGGAACAAGTCCACTTTAAGAACATGTTTGCACTTAGATACGTTTCTTTCCCCTAAGAGCGTGCCGTCATTAAGATTATGGTTAGTTTTCTAGCAGTAGGTTTCCTCTTAGGCTCAGCTGATGGGCGAATGTATTGATGCATTTGCCTGAGGTTTAAAATGGCGACATTTGACAAAGTATGCACAGGTGTGCAATGAAATGGGCTGAGGCACTGAATGGGTTTTGCCTACTTGAAAATATTTGGTCAATTATCTTCAGGTACAACGTGGTGTTTACGGCATTATATTTAAATAGGAAGGCTTATGGCCATTTCAACATTTGTTGTCCTCAGTCTATTGCTTTTGGTGCTTCGGGAGAATGCCAACAAGGACAGGTTAAGAAGTCTTACTTTTTAAAAGACCCAAGCTTGCTTTTTGTAGACCTGTACCATATTGTGCTGCTGCTGAGGTGCTGGGGGAAGGCTCAGGACTGGCAGTCTGGGCTTACTGTCACCGGCCGCCCTACTTGTGTTTCTGCTCTCAACCCCCATTGTTCTCTCGGCTTCTCTCCCCTTGGTGTGTGTCGTCTCTGGAATCTGATTTGTAGTGGGTGAGGTAACGTACGTGGAACACTTAATGGACGCAGAAGGCAAATCGAGGGTAAGTGCAAATACATACAATAAAACATGAATAATCCTAGACAAACCTGTGTTTGTCAGCTTTGGTTTCTTTATTTTCTCTGTTGGGAATTGTTCAGATTCAGAAATCTGGTGGAGTGTGTGAGATGGTGACATGCCGGAGGCGTGTTTTATTTGGTGTCGTCTGTGGCACTGACTTGAGGTCCTTATGAGAGTCGATGCTCTTAGAACAGGACTTCAGATTTCTTTGTAGCCAATCCTGTGGGATTGCAGTAGCTGAGAATGTCCCTTTGGTTGCTGGATTTGCTCCTCATGAACTAAAGGGGTCTAGTCTGCAAGAGGTTGTTACAAGGCTGTTAGACGGTTGTTAAATATAACTCATTCCGTAGAACTGCTTTACTGGGAAAAGTTCTCTCCAATGTCTTAGTAGTGGGGAATCCTATCTCTCTGTGGATTTTCTGCCCTTTGGATGTTGGAAAATACTCTAATATTCATGAGACATGCTTGCGTTGTGTTAGTGTGAAAATGTGAGATCTCTACATTGTAATTTTATTTGGAAGCACAGAATTGTGGCCAAGTCTTGTGATGTTGAACTTCTCATTGTGCATGAAATTTGCTATTTTTCCTCAAGATTTGTGTCAATTAAGACACCCATTATAACCATTGCTTTTACTAATTTTAATTATTTTTTACCCTTGGTGCGGCCTGTTCTGATGTCTTCAATCAACAAAGGGTTGTGCGTAAGTATTCTGTCCATTTCTAATTGTTTGTGTCAGTGCTTCTCAGATTGACAAAATGGAAAGTTTACCAAGGGGAAACACAAGCACCAGTATCTGATGACATATTTCTGCTGTGTATTTCTGTCAGTGTTGTTGAGTTTAGGACCGAAGAGCTGATGAAGAAGGCAGTGGAGAAGGTCAACAAGCACAACCTCAATGGACGACCCCTGAAAGTAAAAGAGGTAGGCCACAGCCAGAGTGGCCAGAAAATCAAAGGGCAGAAAAGAGACTAAAATCTCAGTTGTGGGCTTTTCTGAGTAATATTTTTGTGTTTTTTGTTAGGACCCTGATGGTGTGATTGCTCAGAGAGAAATCAACAAGGCTCAAGGTGGAGGCCCTCCAGGAGGTCATGGTGGAATGGGTGGAATGGATCGCATGAACATGGATCGAATGGGCCCTGGACCAAATGGCCCCATGGTCAATATTCCTCCTAGCCTGATGAACAACCCCAACATCCCCAACGAGATCATCCATGGTCTACAGGCTGGCAGGATTGGCAGCACTGTCTTTGTGGCTAATGTGAGTATTCCAGAGTTTTTCCCATTGTTTTATAATCCCAAAACCCAAATGATTTGAATTAAGCAATATGAAAAAAATCGAGGTATTAAATATCTTTGAGAAACTGTAAATATTGGTCTTTTCACTTGATACAATGACTTGACTAATGGTTTCAACATGACCCAATTACTGTACAACTGTTAAAGTAACTAGACAATAGACAAGTAACCATTTCTCAAATTGTACCATGTGCCTACAGCTTGACTACAAAGTGGGCTGGAAGAAGCTGAAGGAGGTATTCGGCATGGCAGGCATGGTGGTGAGGGCTGACATTCTGGAGGACAAGGATGGGAAAAGCAGAGGCATGGGCACAGTAACATTTGATATGCCCCTTGAAGCAGTTCAAGCTGTCTGTATCCTTTGGAAAATATTTGCTGATTGGAAAACTTTAAATCAGTAGAATGACATTGTTTAAAATAGCTATAGTATGCTTTCCTTAATGATTTCACAGCTATGTTCAATGGGCAGCTGTTATTCAACAGAGTCATGCACGTCAAACTGGTATGTTCCTCAGCTTCACTGTACGTTGGATCGCATGATCAGAGAGCATATTCTGACTGTTTTATGTGGCTTTTTTTCAGGATGAGAAATCTCTGCCCAAAGATTTTGGACCACCTGACAGAGCTGCTGCTGCTCTTCCCCGTAAGTATACACTTATCCTTTTTCACTCGTATTTTAAAAAAATGTACTAAACAATTCACTTTAACTGTATATAAATGACTCCTGTGAGTCCTAGGTCTGCATTCACAGCCACCTACACTGCGGGAGGACCAGATCACACTTGCTGTGGATAGTTCAATATTATAACCACAGTCTCCTTGCCAGTTAAATGTAGTTACTTCTGTTTGGTGCAGAACGGCATCTGTGATATTTTATTGTTTTTGTATTGGGTGTTGCGTAAACACACCCAGGTAGCAACAGTGACGCTGTTAGCCACTAGCACATCATAGAGGCCCCAAACATTTAAATATTGGCACTCAAATATGGTTTGAGTGCTACCTCTGCAGTTATTATACTGAAGAATAGTAATACTGTGGATAAGGCAGTTTCTATTAAGCTTATTTCTACAGACAAACAATGTCCCGTTTAGACAACGTCTTATACTGTATCCGTTTTCCCTACCCAGGTGGTCTGAGTGGTATTGGTTTGGGCCTGGGACCTGGTGGCCAGCCCATTGATGCTGCCCAACTCAACAGAGGAGGAGGAGGAGGTGGTGGTGGAGGTGGTGGTGGAGGAGGAATGGGCAACATGGGCCCTGGAGGTAACTATCAGTGTTTTTGTTAAACCCTTAGATGAAAGACACCAGTGAAATCCATGGCTTATCGTCACTCTTCTCACTTGTAGGAATGGATGGAATGGGTGGCTTTGGCAACATGGGAGGTCGTATGGGAGGAGGTATGTACTAAAGATTCTCGAGTGGCTGGGGTCATTATTGTAGTTCTCAACTACATTTTTATATTACTGTTGAAGCAAACTTAACTTCCTCTACCCATCACATTTGAAATTTTCCAACACTTCATAGTACATTCAAGTCCCTGATATAATGTTACTGGGAGGTTTTTAGCTCCATTACAAACTGCTGAACAGTGAGAAACGACCGCAAAGGGGAATTTGTACATCCTATTAAAAAAAAAATACATATATATATATATTTTTTTTTTTTTTTTAAAGCTCTCGCTCGGTCCATCCGTTTCTGGTTGTGCCCCCTGGCATAATTTTTTTTTTTCTTGTCTTTTCTAGGAATGGACAACTTTGGGGGAATGAACAACATGGATCGCTTCGGTTCTTCAGGGATGGGCAGAATGAATGGTAGGTAGGCGTGTTGAGCACTCTAAAGCGAGTGTGGAACACTTTCATCTTTTGCTGGTTGTTTCTAATGGTTTCATCTCTTTGTCAGAAATGGACCGTGGGATTGGTGGTGCTTTTGACAGGGAGTTTGGGCGAAATGAAATGGGAATGTCTCGCAATAATTTTGGAGAGTCCTTTGAAAGAGGAATGGGTTAGTATTTTCAGGATTTTGTTCGAAATTCCTCTGATAAGCCTCATCAGATGTAATGCTCATGTAATCTTTTAACTCTTATAGGAAACTCCTTGGGTATGGACCGCATGAGCTCTGGAATGGATCGCATGGGAGCCGGCATGGACCGCATGACAGGGATGGACCGGATGGGCATGGACAGGATGGACCGCGTGTCTGACCTGGACAGGCTCGGTTCTGGCTTTGATCGGATGGGCTCTGGGATGGACCGGCTGGGTCCCAGTATGGACAGGCTTGGACCTGGCTTGGACCGTATGAGCTCCAGCATGGACCGTCTTGGCCCAGCTGGGTTTGACCGCTTGGGCCCGTCTGGTTTGGATCGCATGGGTTCAAGTCTGGACTTTGGCTCCCCAATGGGTATGGATCGCATGGGCAACACCGGGCTTGACAGAATGACCAGCAGCTTCGACCGCATAGGCTCCACTGGGGGACTTGACCGCTTCCCCTCCGGTGGCCTCGACCGCATGACCTCAGGCATGGATCGGATGGGGTCTGGAGGGGTTGGTGGTCAGTTTGATCGCTCTGCTGACTTGGATCGTGGATTTGGTGGGAATTCCTTTGGAGGAGCTGGAGGGCCTGGAACCGGAGGGGGCAATGTCAGGAAGGGATGCCAGATCTTTGTCAGAAATGTAAGTGTTTGTCTGCAGCGTAGTTGGGCTTAATTAATTTGATTATCTTCTCGTATGATTATAAATTTTGACTGGTTTTTGTTTTTCAGCTGCCATTTGACTTCACCTGGAAGATGCTGAAGGATACCTTCAATACGTGCGGTAAGAGTAGTCGCAGTTTATAAATATAAAATCAACAATTGTTTGCTATTCTACATTAAGTTGATTTTGAACATTGGTACTCTTCCCGCTGCAGGCATGGTTCAGTATGCCGATATTAAGATGGAGAACGGCAAGTCCAAGGGCTGTGGTGTGGTTCGCTTCGACAGCCCTGAAACTGCTGAGCGTGCCTGCCGGACTATGAATGGCTATCGGCTGAATGGAAGAGAGATTGATGTTAGGATTGATAGGAATGCATAAGTTATTTGTCTGTAACTTCTGACATTTCATTTAGTCACTAATGCCCAAACGCTCAGTATCATCTGAATTTCCCTTCAGCATATTCACATTATATTCATATTCACTTGGTTTGTTAGATATTTGTAATGGTGAAAATGTTATTTTAGTTAGTAATCTGTGAAAGTGTTTTTTAGTTCTTACTAAAATTTTACTTTTTTTTTTAGAGACCAAATTTTTAATTTGTTTTTTTTTATGTTCTGTATGCTTCACCTGTCATTGCCTTTGTTCTTTAAGGTGTTTTGATAAATAAAGCTCAATATTTGAAATTATTTGTTGGGCTTTTGTTTTGTCATTATAGTGCTAGTGAACAGTCTCAAGCTTGCTGTGATTGACGTACTTATACTAGGTTAGTCGCCTACTCGTAACATTTGACGACTGCACACTTTGAGCAATTCATGTAGTTAATGTTAAATGATGCCAGTTTAAGCAGCAAGGCAGGATCGAAAGTCGTGGGTCGGCACACGTGCTTTGTACATGAAATGGCGTAAAATACGGCCTTTTGACGGTTTTTATGACCCTTTTTTAATGCCACTTTTTACGCCGTTATATTGTAAAATGCCGCTTTTTACGCGCGTCCAACCTGTCAAAGACGCCATTTCGTTATATGGTGCTGAGCCCTTTTCCTGTGTTACATAGCCAGTAGAGTGTCTGTAACCAATCGAGAAAGAGTAAAGCCAGACCAAAGTAATGGATCGATGAAAGATACGTGACCTGTCGATCTGTGTTGTCTAAATTGTACAGTATTCAAATTCAGATGATTATGACGGCGAACCCCTTTTTGGACATTCTCCCTGAATCGTATCAATGTGCTGCCTTCCTTCTTTTGTTGCTCTGCTGAGGATGACTGAGGAGATGAAAGAAGCCGGTGCCCCTCGAGACTCTGCTGTAGCATCCATTTTCTCTTTTTCTCTGGTGTAATTCTGCACAGTTACTGATATTTTCTAGTTCTATAACTAAAAGAAAAAAACTAAAAAATCTCAAAGCAATTGTTAAAAGATAACGGCAACAATGCAAGTTAGCGCCGAGCTGCTAACTTTGCAACGAGAACAAAGGAGACACCGGTTTCCTCCGACCTGCAATATCAGGACACTGCACAGCAAGGACTGCGTTCAGCATCGGAACCGGCACTTTTCCCAGTCTGGCCCAAACCCACAACCGATGGAATCGCCAGGTAACACAGCAGCAACCCGAACATTCACGGCCCGGTAACTAACTGGGCATAAACGGGTAGCAAAGAAACGACACACGGCTAAGCGCAGGACCGTTCCGCCTTACCGCTGTACTGTAACGTTACATGTGTTGTTTATTTTCTGAACTGTATTGTTGTGATCTCTGTTTATGCTTCACAGAGACACTGGGTCTCGCATGCAAACTAACCATGATCCTGCACTGATCTCACACACGGAGACATAATGCTTTGGGATGCAGCGCAGGAGCCCTCGCGGATATGGAAGGTCACAACCGGAAGAAGGTCATATAGGCATTACATTCAAGATGGCGGCCCCCTTGTGCCTGTGTTACCAGGTGAGTACTTGGGACTTCTCGTGTTAAATGTCGGCATTTTAACAACTAAGAAGTTATGAGGGCGAGAACTTAAAACGGTGTTTCTGAGCTGCCAAGTTACCACAAACTGCGAGTCTGACGAGGTTTATTTCTGACCAGGCTGCAAACGTAGCGTCAGCTAGCTAAGTTGGTGCTTTGAGTTTATTCAGCCGAACAGAAGTGTCTTAACTCTGAAGTGCGCGAAATCTTTTTCTAAGTAACATGTCAACTCTGGTGCTTAGCTGCATGTTGTCTCGTTCCACCGTCGTGAACAGTGAGTGTCTGCCTAGTATAAACACGGTAATTGTCTTGATATGTTTTTTGGCACTAATGCCATGTGATTCTCGTCGTTTTAACGCCGACATCTCAGCTGAACGTAACGAGGTTTTATGCAGTGGTTCTTTATCAGAGACATTCCCAACTGTAAAGAGTTTGTCTCTAGTGTGAATGTCCGTAGCTGCGTGATTATCGAGCAGTCTGCTGAAGTTTGAGGGTGACAACTTCATGTCTGTCTCCAGTTATGTGTAAGAAGAGGCTTGGTCGCGTTCCCTTCCTCTTACCTGCTACTTCACAACAGACCCAATGTCTACAGGATACGTGGGTTCCTCACGTGCTCTTCACAGGTACGAACACTTTACATAAGCTGTGCCACTGCCATACCTCTTTCTGGATATTCTGAGGCTGCACTTATTTTGCAGACTATGTGTCACTTTCTGTGTCCTCTTGTTGGGTTGAATTGTGCTCTGAAGCCCAAGAAAGTTCGGCGCAGGTTTATTTGAAAAAGACAGACTTGAAGTTCCGTTTTGTTTTTTGGATAGCATTGTTGTTATATATGAGCACGCACAATCAGTTGCCAAATAATACGTACACCTAGCTAAAACTGTTGCAGTCTAATACAACAGACCTGTAATAAATCCTACGTTCATGAAGGTTATGATGTTTAGGTTTTAGAGAGGTGTTGATTTGACTGTGTGGTGATTTTATAAGATGTACTTCGTCATGCTGTCATGCTGAACTGTACTGCATTATGCAGGGAAGTTGTTCTGTGGTGGACAAAATAATTCTCCAAAATGACCATACAATTGAACACCTCTAAAACCGTGACCATTATAACCTTAATGAACTTAGGATTTATTACAGGACTGTTGTATTGGAGTGTCTTAGTTTTAGATAGATGTACTTAATAAACTGGCAACTCAGTGTATAACTTAAGTTTATTTCCTACCTAAAGTTAACTTTCAAAATAGGAGGAGCACTTTGTAATGGACTTTATGGGATGAGCTAATATTTGTGTTGACTTTTTTTTAATAGCTATAAAGGAAGTACATGTTGCTGAAACATTTCAAGTTCACTATTAAACATATCAGGGTTTCTAAAGTGCTCCTGCTGTCTTTACAAAAGATTTGTACTTGTTTGCTACTTAAAAGTTTATCAAAACATCATGAGCAGTGGGGCACACCTCCCTTGCAGGTTTGAGTCCAATAGCAACACTGTGAACATAAATTTAAGTTTAATTGAACTGCTCCAGACATGCTTGGAGTAAAGTAATCTTAGGTGTTGTTTCTTATTCATGCCAACAAGGTGCTTCAGCCACCCCTCCTGCAGGTAAGGTATTTGTCAGGGGAGAGAAGTGGTGGCAGAAAAGGTTTACTGGGGGAGTTTCTGGACAACCTGAAGCAGGAGCTAAACAAGAACAAGGAAATGAAAGAAAACATCAAGAAGTTCCGGGAAGAGGCCAAAAAACTTGAGGAGTCAGACGCATTGAAACAAGCACGAAAGAAATATGTTAGTATTTGGAGAGAGACACACACACACAGCATTTACAGTATATCCATGTTAATATTGAACACATGTGTTGGATAAAAAATTTCTAATGCATCTTTTTTTTAAATCAATGCTCACCCTCATCTCTTTCCAAGAAAACTATAGAGTCTGAAACCGCAAAAACCTCTGAGGTTCTCAAGAAGACATTGGGAAACATCTCTGAGACAGTTAAAGAGGTAAATGTGATGGGTATCTCCATCTGCTGCAGCCTTTCCTTTGAATGTCATGTAATGGATATGCTATTCAGGTTGATCCATACACCCTTACAAGCTCTGTCTATGTGGACAGGGGCTAGGGGAGGTCAGTCGTACAGAAATTGGGAAGAAGATCAAGGAGGGAATGGAGGAAGCAGCCAAAACAGCTAAGACCTCGGCAGAGACTGTCTCTAAGAGTGGAGAGAAATTGGGGAAGACTGGTGCGTTCAGAGCAATATCACAGGTATGGAGTCACTGCTCACTATGGTGCAGATATATTTCCTTATTTACCAAAAGTTAAACTGCTTTTATTTTGTTTGTTTCTTTTAAATAAAGTACAGATACATACTACACACTGAAATATAATCTTCAGCTCTATTCAATAAGGCATGGCTGAGAAGTGTCTCAATGGAGGTGAATCTCAAGATTTGCGTTAATACATATACAAACAAAGACGAGACTGCCAACAGTAAAATAACCACATTTCAATTTGTTTTTCATACTGGTATCCATTATTCAACAATATTTCATATTACCAATTTTGTACACTGCTCACTCTGTTTCACTGTTAGATAAATAATTGATCATATTCCATTCATAGAAACTGCTCAAGGTTAGAGCTAAAGGTAGGGAATTTGAAAGGTATCTTTAGAAATTAATTAGTAATTAAAAAACAGTCATGAAAATGATTTACCTGAATACTTGGAACTTATTTGTTGTGGGGTTTTTTCGTCTGTTCATGTGGTTTCAGGGCATGGAGAGTGTCAAGAAAGAGATTGATGACCTGGGTCACACTGGCCCTTACCGGCCTCCTGCCAGACTCAGGAAGAGGAGTGAGTTCTCCTCCAAGGGGGCAGGGGATGCCAGCAAGGTCTTCGAAGCCAACGAGTACGTGAGTGCACTCTGCTTCGCCCTGATACTGAGAGGGGAACGCCTTTCAGGTTCAGAGATAGCTAGTACCACTTATATGGCCTCACACAGTCTAATCATTATGAAAAAATACAGAAAAATGAAATGTCAAAGTTGAAACTTGATAGTGTTCCCTTTGCATTTAGTTACTTGTTCTTGCTGTAAACACTGCAGTGTTTTCCTTTCTTGGTTAATATTGTTAAATGTGACGGTCAGCATGAATGCAGCAAGTGAACAGGGACACCCTTTTCCCTCGGCCCGCTGTTTGAAGCCTTACTTTGTGTGTGTTTTCAGGGAAGCTATGGGTGTAGTGCTCCACAAAGACTCAAAATGGTACCAGCAGTGGAAGGACTTCAAAGACAACAATGTGGTCTTCAACAGTAAGAACTAACTGACCTAGTTTTCTTTCTGACTGTCACTTCATTCTTTTACATATAGTCACCTTTTAATGTAGACTGAACCAGCAATTTTCTGTTTCATGTAAGTCATATATATATAAATAAATAAATATGGTGTAATTTTTGTCTACATCATTCAGACTGTCCTGCATGTCATACTGCTATTTTGTGGGGTCGTTCACAGCTGTGGTGAGATAAATTAATCAATAGCAAAACTGTCCAAGTGATAAAACTTGTGTAAGATATATTTGTGGCTTGGAACACTTTACTAACCTTCAAGCTTTTGGGTCTCCACTAGGTAGCACTGGATATTGCTTGTTGCAGGAGTGAAGGTGTCCAGTGGGAAAGATTTGCCCCATCGCTCAACCCTATTAAATGCATATACATGGTGTGCGTGTGTGTGTGCGTTTATTTATCTAGACATGTATTGGATTAATCAATCACCCAGCAGCGATGCACAGCAGCCTTTTGCTGAGTCTGTTTTTTGCCTTTTCATTCATCATGTTGTCTAACCAACAAGCCCTGTGAGATTTCATATTTTTGACAGGAAAAACAATAGCTAAACTCTGTTTGAACTTAATATGAATTTTTAATTATTAAGAATTATTGATTATTTTCCCCACCTCCTGTTTGTGTGTGTGTGTGCGGAAGAGGTGGAAGCTTCAGGTTTCAACATAAAATGTCTCATAAAGCTCTCGTTCTCATGTTCACCGCAGGGTTCTTTGAGATGAAGATGAAGTATGATGAGAGTGACAACGTGCTCATCAGAGCATCTCGTGCTATCACCGACAAGATGACTGACCTCATGGGTGAGAGACCTCTGGTTGGTTTTCATTGCAACTACATTACTAAATGAGATGAGAGATTTTCACATAGTATAAGACTGAAAAGCAAGGTACGTAAAGTAAATGGCATGGATTATGTAGTTTACCTCGCATACTCAATACAAGTAGCAAACATTTTGTTTTTGTCACAAATTATTTAACTCTTTCGTAACAGCCTGCTGCTTTAATGACTCCGTTTTGCTACCCTGGCTTTGTCCAGCCACTACATTGCCTGAGCTTTCTTTGGTAGCATAAATGATTCTGAAGCTTTACCCTCAACCTTAATCCCGCTGTTACTGTGTATTTTCCTTAATCTATATGTGTTTCCTGTCCATATATTCATGTGCATTTAGGTGGACTGTTTTCTAAGACTGAGATGTCTGAAGTACTGACAGAGATTTTGAAAGTGGACCCATCTTTTGACAAAGACTCTTTCCTCAAGCAGTGTGAACGAGATATCATCCCAAATATACTGGAGGTATGTTGGACTGCAAAAATCACTGGTCTGTCTAATGGAATAATTTAATCAATTTGAGAGAAGTATTGTATGAATTGATCAAATTAGAAAAAACACCAGATGGTGTTGGTGGTAACAAGAAATGTTTTTATGCAACATGGAATTACAGTAAATGTAATTAGGATTTTGTGACACTGATAACAAATACTTTATTGTGAAACTGAAAACAAAATTCTCCATGCAGGCGATGATCAGAGGGGAGCTGGAGGTCCTGAAGGACTGGTGTTATGAAGCGGTACGACTTTTCTCACACACGGACTCTGAACTCAAAGTTCTGAAACATAGGCATCGTTTTTATGTACCCACACAGCACATTGGTGACATTGGTGCACATATTGCCTTCGGGTGGGCGGCTCTTAATGAAATGTTTACTCATAATGTTATCTTAATGTGTGTAGACATACAGCCAGCTGGCACACCCACTTCAACAAGCCAAGGCCATGGGACTTCAGTTCCACTCTAAGATCCTGGACATTGACAATATTGATGTAAGTTATTCCAGACTACACTGCACAAGATAAATAATGAAGCCTTACTTAC
This sequence comes from Gadopsis marmoratus, assembly GCA_036023855.1. Taxonomy (NCBI): domain Eukaryota; kingdom Metazoa; phylum Chordata; class Actinopteri; order Centrarchiformes; family Percichthyidae; genus Gadopsis; species Gadopsis marmoratus. Next base: position 35,114 of record JAVQJF010067772.1, read on the forward strand.
TTAGTTGTGGCACCCCATGACACTCTTAAGGTTTTGCTAAATCTCAGTAATTCACTAGTTTACAATTAATACAGGTGTTCTGGTGGCCACATGCCAATAGCTCGTAATATATATGACTGGAGCATGTTTTATTTGAAGGCAAATTAATTAACATGCGTTGTTATAAACAAGAATCTAAGCATTAATAGATGCCACTTCTCTTACTATCCAGTTTGTCATTGAATTTGCACCTGTTTTCCTACACGAGAATAAAATCATCAGTGTAACTGGTCTTTGTTCATTTTTAACTTTTAATTTTGCTGTCACTATTCTCAGACTGTGTTTACGTCCTTGCAACAATTTTATCTAATTGTAAATATCTCTTGAGCCATGATGAACATATGTAATACTTGAATGCTATCTAAAAATCACATTTTATACATTTTATTTGGTTCAGCAAAGTATGCATGTGTCCTCTTCTCCAGTTGGCCATGGGGAAGATGATGGACCAGGGTCCTGTGCTGATAATCACCTTCCAGGCTCAGTTAGTCATGGTGATCCAAAACACCAAAGGAGAGGTGGTGGAGGGAGACCCTGTAAGTTGCGCACATACATGATCAAAGTAAAGAGCACCTTTTACTCATTTAGACCCACTACACAGACTAAATTGTTTTTTGTTGCAAATCAGCCATGTTGTCCACTCAGGGCTCCTCAGGGACACCTGTGATTGGTATCCACTCAGTACCATTCACATTCAGATTAAAAGACTACAAGAGGATTAATCAGCTGAATCCAAATATCTGGACATCAAATGACAGAATCTGCTTTTATGGACTGTATATAGTGTCTCCTACACCCAGCTTCTCACTAATACTCCTCATCTGGTCACAGACTTTTAAATCTTTTTCTTCTTTCAAACCTTCTTGGTTTGAGACAAATGGGCCATTAGGGTACTGGCTGGACACAGCTACCTCAAAGACAATGTGAGCACTCTCTCTGGTTGGAATCATTCTCCTTAGTTCATTGTGTGAACATGGCTTCGGACAAATATATAAAACCCAACATGGCTTCCATCTGACCACAAAAGACATGTGCGTGTGTATATATATTTGGTTTGTAAGTGTGTATCTACATTACCTATTTAACAGCGATTTAAGAAGAATTCAAAAGTTAAGAAAATGTGTATATCTGTTTTTCCTCCCTCCAGGAAAAAGTGCTCAGGATGATGTACGTGTGGGCTCTGTGTCGAGACCAGGAGGAGCTCAACCCATATGCTGCCTGGAGACTACTTGACATTTCCGCCTCAAGCACCGAACAGATTCTCTAAGACTCTTTGAGCACATAAAACTTTGCATCCCGGGAGAGAGCACACTGTACCTGAACAGGCCCTGGAGCTGGCTGTGAAGGAAGTGGGGGAGAGGAAGGCACGTGGAGATGAGGGACAGAAAAGTGGGACATGAAGTAGTGTTGCTAAGTGCTTCACTTTCTCTTTTCTACTACACTGGCTTTGGGTTCAGTCACTGCAATCCCCAGGCGTTATTTCTAACAATCCCTCTAGCTCACACTAGGGGGCGGTAGACTACCAACAACTCTCATCCACAGGACTTTCTTCAATGCCTGAATGACTGTCCATTTATTGAAACTGTATGGTGCAGGCCAACTGTTGTTGGCATTTAAGGGATAAATGAAGTTATTTAATGCTGGATCAACTCTTTTATTATGAATATGAGAATAGAAAATCAAGGGAGCTGATTTCTAGCTTCAGGTTGGTGTCAGTATCTCAAAACTCTGACATCTCTGCCACCTTCCTCTGTCCCATCAGTCAGTCATACTCTCTCCCTTCCTCTGAGGGGTTGCCACCTTGGTGGTTCGAGGTGTTTTGACCAAGCACTGCTCTCCTAGATCCTTTTTGTGTATGATCATTCTTGGATCTTAATTGTTAAATTGTGAGAGTCTATATTTATTATAAAAAATAAAGACCACCCCTGTTTTTCACACTAGCAGACACTTAAATGTCTATCAAATATTTTTTTACCTTCTACCCTGCAAATGGTTAAGTTTTTCTTCTGATCTGGAGGATGTCATGTGCTTCCTTCTAGGGCAGGTGCTAATTATTCTTTTAAATTAAATCCTCAAGTGGGATTACATTGTTTGCTATATTTCCTTTGGGAAAAATGCTTCTTCTGAGAGAATTCTTAGAGTTGTATTTCCAGAGCAGAGCTAGAGCACTCATTTGCTTTGAGTGAAATTTAGCTGCCTATATGTAAACCTGATTGTAGTGAACATGATCAGTTTGACTTCTTTCTTGGTCTGGGGGATACACGGGAACACAAAGATCATCTCTTGCCCAGACCTAAATCTGATTAAAACCTCTGTACCTTCAGCTTTCAGTCCTGACATTAACACTGTGTGCCATCATACAGTTCTGTTCACTGTCTTGAGATGACATATCTATTCACCTCAATTAAAATGTCAGCCTGCTAACTCTGTGCACTTTATTTTGGTCTGTTTTATAATCCAGATCTGTCGAACACGGGGCTGCAGAGTTTGCTTCATTCAGAACATGTGCTTTACTTACAATGTGTCTGAAATGCTTTTGGGTGCAGATGAGAAGGTGCGATCACACCACAGTAGTCGTTCATTGTCCCTGGCGGCAGTTGGACAGCTCAGCACAGATGGATGCAGACCAGTAAAACGATGTTGCGTTCATTTGGACTGGCCTGCTCTTACACGGCTGGATTGATTACAGCAGCCTTGGGTGAGAAGGTAGGGCGTGGCTTGCAAACAAACTTGCATATCTTGCATTTGTACTGTACTGTATGTTGCTCTGTACATGTGGACCAGAGGTTCCACTGTTCCAAAGCTGTCCTGGATGATGGATTCTCTCTCGCTGAGATGTGCTGAGTTTGCAGATCCCCAATGTAGTGCTCATCGCTCAGGATGCACCCCCACAACTCACACACAGCTCTGAGGAGCCACCCTGGGGACGTTGCTCAGGTGGATCCTGTCAGACACCGAGTGACCAAGAGAAGATATGACTCATATTTGTGAGTTTGCTCCACAGCCTTTCACACTGATTAGATTTTAGATTGATTTACATACCTCCCTAGCAGTGTGATAAACTTGCGGTCTTTAAATTTGCTAGCTGAATGTAATCATCACACTAAATATTTAGTCACCTTTAGTTTTTGTGAAAGTTACTGTATATTAATTGTTGGATGCTGCACATACAGTAGACATGTCAGAAAATGAAACCTGGATACTGTACAAAGAATAATCAATTGGGCATGTTCTTCACTGTAAAAGGTTGCTTTTATTACATCAATGTCCTCTCAGAACGCATATGTCACCGAAGAGCAAAGCAGATAACAGCCATGCACCTGGCCAACTGGGGGCTACTCTCACATGTCTTTTCCCCAGACACACGCAAAAGCACAAGCACACAGAAGTGGTGCTAGGTCAAGTACCAAGGAAGTAGGGCAGAAGTGTCACAAAGATTCTCTCTCTTGACAGGTGAGTGGTGACATCGTGTTGTGGCCTGGGATCCAGGCTGGCACTTGCAGCAGGGCTAACAAGCCGAGTGAAAACAGCCCACGAAGAAAAAACACATTATAAACCATGATCAATGTAGAAGCAAATCGCAAATATTTACCAAATATCTTAGTCTGTTAAACGATGTTAAAAGTATTCCCAGACATTTTTCTGGTGCCTTTGTGTTTTTGTATTAAATATCATCAACTACAAAAGCTTCCAAAGTGATGCCATCAAAGTAACTGACTGTTCAGTTTCCCCCACTTATAGCTGTTTTTTTCCATGGCAGTTACATTTACTATTCACCTTTATATCACAAATGGAAATTTTCCAGCCCATGTCAAGCATCTCTCGCCTGTCAGCCATCGTTATTTAGCATCCGTCCCATTTCCTTTCTTCCCTGTCATCTGTCCGTTGCTTCATTAAGTATGCTGTCCTTGAGCTCCCCTGGCACCCATTCTCCAGTTAAGGACGATTTAACCAGCATCGTCTTTTTCTCTAGTCCTCCTTCCATCTTGTTATCTATTTGAATACATTTGCTGTTGAGGCAAAACTTTACAGGTTACCCTTGCTGTATGTGATTACATCAGTATGGTGGTAGACAACAATACCCTTCTTACTCCTGAGACAAAGAAAACATGCATGCATCAGATGTTGTCAGATGTGCGCGTGCTCACTCTGACCCAGATTCACCCGTGCAGTGGGTTTACCCTGCCAACATGTCAATTCATGGGCACACGGAAAAGAGCACACACATTCACATTCATGCAGGCGGCCAGTCAACAATGCTGGAAAGGTCAGGATGGCGTCCCTGTCAGAGGGATTATGCAGGACAGTCGTGTATTTTCAGGGAGCTCACTGGAGCACTGCTTGGATCGAGGACAGGTGGAAATGTGGGCTTGGGGGGTTTAATTCTTGTAAGTAAATTTTAAAAATCATTCTGTCTTCTTTGTGAGGCATATGTGTTAATATTCCTTTGTATTGTTTGTGTGTGTGTGTGTGTGTGTGTGTCCAGACCAGGTACAACATCAGTGCCCAGGCAACCTGGGTAGTCCCACAGGACGTCAGCATTGTTGTGTCCTTGTCTGGGCTTGTGACACTTTCAGAATCACATTTTCTATCCCATGTAACTGGATGCTGCTACCTTCCAGAGTCCACACCTCTGCTGTTATAGAAAACAAATTTATGATTTGTTAAGTGCATGTAAACTATTTAAACAATTATACTTAAAAGGATTGGTTCACCCAAAATGTATAAACTACATTTATTGCAGCACCTCAATTGCAGTGGATCCCCTTGTCGACCCCTCGTCAAGAGTTTGAGTTGTGAGTAGTTCAACCAAACATGGATTTTTCATTCTTAGGTTGTTTAAATTCAAAGACTATTAGATCCCTGAATAGGTAAAAGAAAAACATTATGTAATACTATATATGTATTGTAGTATTACTGATTTTTTCCTTGCATCTTTAATCCTTTTATGACCCTTCAGATTAACCCTTCTAGGTGGGGAACCACTGCTCTAGTGGTATCCAACTATGCAGTTAGTTTTTATTTTATTTAATACAATGCATGTGTATTGAACAGTCAGTTTACAGTTTTCTTTTGACCTACATCTACTAAACAAATAGCTTCTATGAAAAAAAGCTCACAGAATGGTCTGTGAATTATCCTTACTGATTCTGGAAAAAGATGATTCTGTTGATCTTTAAAATGTAATTTTCAGTGCTGTAATCACCACAAAATGTGTGCTTTTTCCTTTACTTCAATTGAATGGGGTTGGAGGCCACAGCTGTGATGCACTGAGGGGTGAACCAAGTGGAGGACTCAAATGCATGATCCAAGACAATAGGTAAGTTCAAAAGGGTGTCTTTACTGGAGACAGTCAGGAATACAATGGATTCAAAGAATGAAAAGCACAGTCGTAGAGGAGGAAAGAAACAGGGTCATACACGAGGGGTCCGAGAATACACAAAAAAAAGGTTTGCTTGAACGCTAGTTGCTGGGAACTGAGACGAACTGGCAATAAGGGGAAGACAGACACTGACCTAAATACACACAAGAGGTAATGAGAAAGTAGCAACAGGTGGCTGATCAAAACCAGGTGGGCTGATGAGCTGACATGAAACAGCTGAAGGACCGGGAGAGCTTAGACAGAGGCACAGGGCGTGACAGCATCTCAGATTAACAAAGACATATAAAACCAAAGCCATCTGAAAGGCTAGACACCAACGTGGCTAACTGAGAAAACATGATCTTTGTATTTTGGGTGAACCAAAAAAAAAAAAAATCTTTGCTGTAATGGTTTAACACAGTGTTTTATGTTTTCCTCAAGCATAATATGACAATTAAGGTGGAGTAGCTTATGTACCTTTGGCCAAGGACAATTCAATAATACACCTTTGAGGCTTTTGTTTGGGGATATTGCTTCACATTAAAATGACATTTTTCTTTTAAAGGTTATCCTCCATCTTTTCATAAAGCTCCCCTTGTTATTGCAACTCTAACAGTGTCCGGGATCTAATATTGAGAAGCTTTGTGTCTTCCTATGAAAGTCACCGGTCAATATATCCTTATCTCATTTTCATATATCGCTCCAGTCCCATAAGATTAGACAGCGATGTCAAACAGAGGGAGAGCCAGCTTTGGACATGTTATGAGAATTTTTTTTTTTACCTTTAATAAAACTGAAAGGGAGGGAGATGGAGAAGTGTGGTCAGTGAGAAAAACAGAAAGGGAAAGGAGGTTGAAGGACTGGCAGACAGACAGGACATGTTTAGCATTGTAAATGAGCGGCACAGCAGGCAACACATTTATGAAGGGTCAGGTGTGCCTGTTCAGCAGTAATAGTCCGGGAAAGTTCTCTAAAGAAGCCCCCTGTCTCACGTAACCATGCACATCCAGAGACCAGCAGGACATGGCAGACGTGCTGGAACTCCCAGGCCCAACATTACAGCAGAAACGTGGGATGATGGCTTTTACAGTAATGCTGGGTCAGACACAACTCTGTGTGCCTGCATGTGTTGGCTGCTAATAAGTACTCACTCAGGCTGGATCACACTCCGCGTGGGCACAGTGGGTTACCCCAGGTCATGAAACAGACTCCACTTACTCACACTTCCCTCAATGTGCAATGCTTCTTCCTTTCTACTGCTCAGTTTTTCAATTAAAAGGGGGACGGCACAGATTTCACACCGCAAAGTCTGTTTACAGATCTTGGGGAGTATTACTGCATATCTGAAAAAAGTTGTATAAAGCCTTTTGTGACTCCAGAGGGAGCTGTGTGAAATCTAACAAATTACCTCAAGTGATGTCGCTTCCGCATCGTTTGGGGCTGCAAGATTGAAAATGAAAAAAATCTAGGGTTGACTAGTTAGAAAGAAGTGAGCTTATCAGAACTCCCCTCACTTTCACTTTAGCTGTTATTAGCATAATGCAGCCAAATCTACAACTGAATTTTCAGCAGCCGAATGGCATTAGGGGTAATGCAGGCACCAGGTTTTGACAAGGAAAAAGAACACTTGTAATTAGTTTGTATATGTTTTTGTAAAACTATCCATCGTGAGTCTGACAGTGTTATAGGAGGGCAATGCCAAATCCATGGAGTTCTCTTTTAAATGAAATCTGGAGGAGTGCATGAGTGATGGGTGTGTGTTATAAGGTGCAAAACAAGGCATAGGAATGAACTTAAAACAGCATACTAAACAAATGGGTGCCTGCAGGGCGAAGGGAAAAAGAGCTGCAGCAGCAGAAGGGCAGCCAGACCAGAACAAACGCAGAGGCCCTCAGGTGTTCCAGGTTTCACTAACAATCCACCTGCCAAGTGAGCAGAGAGACAATCACACAGCAGGGGTCATCACTAAATAACAAATGTATAATACTCATAGGACAATATAATGTAAATTAACATTCAGTTCAATTGAATTCAACTGTTTTTTTATTTAAGTCAATGTCATCCCTGTATGCAGGAGTACAAATGTGTGTGTAGAGAGAGGCACCACTATAGTACATATATTGTACATAATACAATGTAAATGCACACATATATGCTATAGCTAGACATTTTTCTCAATATTTATCTTTCCTGCATCTAAGGTAAGTTATCATACAGAAAATCGCTGCTTCCGTCACAGAATACATTTTCCCCACCCACTAATACCTGAATCTTGTCTGTCTGATAATTTCTTGTACTTTCCCGTCCTCTTGAGTCTCATGCATTAGCCAGTTTCTAACTATTTCAATTCCATTATCGCCTCTCTCTCCCTCCCCTTCACCCATTTTTTCTAAATCTAATCCCCTGTCCACCCAGCACACCATCAGCAAGCCGGCCCTAATTGCAGGGAGCAGATTCTTTATGAGAATGGCGATTCTGCTGAGAGGAGGAAAAACAATGGAAGCAAATGCTGTTTCTATTGATCAGCCAGTGTCTCTGTCCTCCCTCCAGCTGGCTGTGTTTACTGTTGCTGTTCAGAGGTCTGATATGTCAGAAGATTTAGTGGCCTGGGTACCCGTATCAGCCTCTGCAGGAAGAATTTCAGTAGACGAGCAGGGGAAAGTGTGGCTGTAAATACAGGCTGCTCTCCTTGCCAGATGCACATGGCTTCATGAGTTGTCTGGAGGAGTGTCAAACATGGCCATTAACATCTGGCCCACACGCTGCAGACAACAGAGAGGTCAATATATTATAGGATTCAAATTAAAATGTGTGGTGGCAAAGGACAGATTAACAAGAAGAGAAGGGGTGTGTTAGCCATAATCTACAAGGAACATGAAAAAATGACTCAATTTCAGTGAGTGTACCGTGACTCATATACTGTATGTTTTCCTTTATGTCCTCTCTTTTTCATGGGCCCAGTGGCTAGACGCTGTGACAGATTGCCTCACCTCCAGCGACAGGTAATCTGAGGACAAAGGACAGATGCACTGGGCTACAGGTACTGCCCTGCTAGTCCTCTCGCCCTCCCCAGCCTACCAACATCTCTAATGATGATGGAGGATGGGTTAGATTAACTATCCACACTGTTACCATACCCTATCAGTCATGGAGACCAGTGGGCTGGAGATATGAATGTTAGCTTGTCAAAGGTTTGTATTTGCATAGGAGAACTGACAAACGGCTAATCATTAAAAAAGAGGATCTTCTGACTGTCCTCAGAGAAATCAGAACCCAATCCAGGACAAAGAGTGAAGGTAGAAGTTACAGGTATTATCTATGTCTATATCCCTTCCTTCACTCTCTGCCTGCTAACCTAGTGTGTGTCTGCACACTTTGGCTGGTTTGTTCTCTCTCCATCAGCATGACAGATAGATGGGGTTGTGAATAAAGAGTTCTGTCATTTCATCAATAGTTATCAAGGTCAGGGTCTAAGAGACAGACAGGTAAGGTGATGTATTACTGGAGGCAGAAGGTGGAGCGTGAAAGAGGGAAAGTGGGGAAAGGTGAGGGCATTCAACAAGGAGGAACAAAACGCCTGAGGAAAAAATCAAACAGCATGCTTGGGCCTCCATGCAATTTACTTCAGCTGTAAGTCAGATGCTCATACAGAGAGAGAGGTCAGATGTTTGAGTCCATTAATCAAGTATGTTCAACATGTCCACCTTGCATAAATGATCAGCAATCCTTAAGCAGCCCAAGTCTTCTCATTAAGGATTAGTGATGTTAGATTACTGTATGTGAGGATTTGGGACTTGGATGACCTGTGATAAATCATGGTTCAGCACTGGTGATTAGCCCAAAGGTCTGTTCTTTTTTGTATGGCTTTCTTTATTGGATAACTGTTTGTAATTAGCTTTAATCACTCAATTTATTTAAGATTTATAATTAGCCTGCAGAACCTTGCAACATAAGATACCGTAATATACCGTAACTTGTATGTTCCTCCAGCTCGCAGTGTTTCCTTGCAATCCCCTGTCAGACATAAGTTACATAAGAGTCAGGCTGACATAGTTAATCCATCGCACTGTTCTCATGAGAATCCACAGGCTAATCGGGCTTCAAAGAATAATTGCTGTCATTTAAAAGCAATGCGTGAATGGTGTTTGATAATATGAGTTCATTTTCCCCACAGACTCCTATTTTCCAGTGATCCTCCACACCCTACTTTCTGCCAGTGGCAAGGACTCTGCTGATTGCTTATGAATGTTTATACTACTTTGAGAATGGGGTCTTATCCCTTTATATCACACCTATATGGAGATCCATGGGTGTTTTTATTAAAATTTCTTTAGGCACTAGCATGTAATAATTAAATTAAGTTAAATCAAACATAATGTGCTGATGCTACCAGGCATAATGGTAAAGTTTACCATGTTCACTGATCTTATTTTGCCGTGTTAGCATACAAATATTTGCCAATTAGCAGTAAACACAAGATGAAGCTGATGGAAATGTCATTAGTGTAGCAGGTATTTGGTCATAAACCAAAGCATTAGAAAATTAAAATATTTTTTATCTGATGATGACTCTAGATGAAAAGTCGGGGATCATCAAAGTTATTAAAATTAATTCTGAAGGGGACATGAATATCTGATCCAAATTTCATAGCAATCCATCCAGTAGTTTTCATGACATTTCACTGAAAATTACAAATGTGAACCTCAGAGTGTCGCTAAAGGAAAAGTCAGAGGATCACCGAAGTATAGGATTCATCCTATGGGGACCGTGAATGTATGTACCTGCGTCCATGGCAATCCATCCAATAGTTGTTGAGGTATTGCTATCCCTAGAGCCAGTACAGAGTGTGGTAAAAACATTGTTGGCTGACTCCTGAAAGTTTATGACTGGACCCGTTTTATTTGTTGCATCTATTTCCCTGTTCCTCAATTTTTCTTCTTCCTCATTTTCCTTCTCTATCTTCTCTCCCTACTTTCTCCCTCTTTCTCCCACACCCATGCATCATTTGTTTCTCTGTCTGCATGCATCTTACCCATCCGTCCACCCTTACAAAGGCCAGTCAGGTGACTAGAGAGTTGTTTACTAAACAGCAGCTCGTGGCTCCATAAAAGGCGTGACACAGAGTCAAGGATTTCGGGCCTGGAGTGACGGATTGTACCAGGCCTGCCTGCTGGGAATAAATAGAGGCATTAGCAGCTCCACAGCTGGCCCACGCTACTGCTGAGGCTTACTGGCCTATGAAATGCGCAGCATGGCAGTGTCTGGGCCTCGCCACAGTGTGATGAATGACTTATATTCCTCCGTAAAACATATTATAGTCAGATCGCATGATGGATAGCAGGCAGAAGACAGTAGGAAAAGGAGGAGAGGTAGAAGGGGGAGGATCATGGCATGAGTGGGGGAGAGGGCTTTTGATAAAATATGTAAAGAGAGGAAATTAAATCCCAGACAAAAATATGAAAACTGCCCCCCCTTTCTCCTCTACCATCCCTTTCTAGTGACTGATGAAGAAAGCAGATGCCATTTTTAATGAGTACCCTTTAGCCCCCCTCACAAGGTCTGGTCTCTGTATGCCTCTTAGCCTCAGCAGAAAGGTTCTTGTGCACTTGCTTCACTTCACACAGTTCAGGCGTGCTCCCAAGGGCAATATTCAGATTTTACCCATGTCCCATAAATCTCTCATCTGCCTCTCATTCACAGCTTTCCTCAGGTAACCATGGGCCGTTACTCTCTGGTAGAATTAAACTCAACTACACTTCGGGTGCCACCGAAATGTTCCTAAATCTTTTCCAATTGACAAACAAAACAGTCATTTTCTTTCTGTCTAAGAAAAGAGCAGTTTTTACACCGTAGTATTTTCCTGTTTGCTAAATTCCTTCAACTCAACTGAAGATGGACCATGCCCACACTGCGTGATGCATTCAGGTAAAGATTTTAACAGCTTCCTGCAATGCTCCAACAGCATATGCACTACAAAACGTTAAACCATTTAGCGGATGAATAAGTCAAGTTGAATTGAAATTGGAATCTGATGCAGTATTCCTGCAGTAAATATGACCTTTGTGAAGATTATGATGTTTACTTACCAGTAGTAGTAGGAATATTTTGACATTTTTGGAGAAATGCTTATTCACTTTCTTGTTTGTATGTATGCTAAATATAAAGCTACAGCCAGCAGCTAGTTAGCTTAGCTTAGCTAAATAAAGCTCACTAATTAACATGTTATACTGTATCTTGTTTGTTTAGAGGCTGCTGTCATCGTGAGGTTACCCTATTACTCTTCACCTTTATTTGGGGAATAAGGCATCGAGAACAGAATGTTCCACACTCCATTTGAGATAGTGGAGAAGGTGGGATTAATGCTGTGCTTCTGTCCATTGCTTGCTGTAAATCATTTGACATCATATTGTAACTAAATAGCACTGGGTGCCAACCAGACCTGTTCAACACCAAGTATGGGCTTTACTCATTCTGTGCCAGTAGTAGAGTTCCCTCCTGACATGAATCACTACAGGTACAGATGAGTCACGCTGCACACATAGAGGTGGACTTTGTTGGAAAGTTCTTTCAGACTCCGAGTACTGCAACAGTCTGAAATAAATACAGTTCAATTATTAGTAAAATAAGATTATAAATTTATTAATGACATGAAAGATCCATGAATGAATGAAATTGATAATTCCATAATTAGCATTATTTCAAAAATGTATAATGATTTTGTCATTATTCTTGTTCTCCACTCCATTATTGCTTCATTTTTTAAAATGGACATAATTACATGGAAATTTCCATTTTCATTAGTTAGCTGTCATCACAAGCTCCGTCCAGTAATTGCTTTTTCACTGTGCCGGTGCAATGTCAGTGCGATGAGTGGACATGTTTCATGCAGGCTGGATGCGGCACGGACGGTGACGCGATGCTGAAGCAGACCTGCGTGTGATTTCCTCACTAGTCGCTCACCCTGTGGCTGGGGAACACTGCACTCCACTCTAGTGTCAGCAGGGATCCGTCGACCAATTGACGAAAGGGCTCTATGAGTCAGTCGCTCAGCCGATCCAAACCAGATATCTTCATTGGTATAGGAGTAAGTCTGCGTAGCATTTATGCCTCAATGCCACAAGGTGTTTCATGGATCAGAGGAGATTGATCCCTGGCCTCCTATTTAATCACAGGTAGAAGGATGGTATTGACTCATTGGCTTTGAAGCGGAGAAGTGAGGTGTCAAACAGGCCACACTGACTCTGGTAAACTGAGAGAGTCCCCATAAGAAAATACACTAAGCGTTGAAAAGATGCATGTGCTTGTGTTTGTGTAACCACGTCTTGTAAAGAAATGCAAATGACAAATTTGTAAGTGATGCATTGTAGCAATTGCAGCATGGCTGGTTGCCTTTCTGGCACTGCTTATCCTTCATTCTTTTATTAATATATTTATTATTTGTTTCATTAATTTATAGAAATTATCAATCACTTTAAATGTAGCTAGAATTAATCCTCTGGCGATGCTAATCGTGTGGAGAAAATTTGAAACGGTGCATCATCAGTCAACTGGCTCTATCAGACTCTGTTATCTGAACCAAGTGTCCTCTCATTTTAATTTAATTCAGTCCCCCCTCTTCTCAATCCCTCCCTCTCCCTCACTTGCCCTGCCTCTTGTTCTTCGAGAAGTAAAATTACACAGTGAGTAGCAGTACAAAATGATTTTGGCAGCCTGGTCTGACAAACTCCTCCAATCACTGTCTGCTTCTTCACACTTTTACAGCTTTACACTTAATTTCCAAAGCTGATATGAAACAGCCATCAATCATGTTGCTTTAAGTTTTGGAGTAGTAAATGTTCCCGCTCTAAGAACCACATGAAGCAGATAAGAAGTCTGTCATTGTATAATAAGGACTGTTTACTGCTGTTGAACATCCATGCATAATTAAAGCTCTTATGAATAACTAAGACCATGCATTTAACCACACCACACTCTCTCTGGGGACAGAAACTAATCCTCAGAATACTCACCAAGGTCAAGTGTGGAGCTAATGTCTTATTAAAAACTCATTTTCCCATCATGCCAACATGGGTGACTGGGTAGTGATGGACAGCCTCGAGGTATTGATCTACAGCCTCCATCCATTTTACACATGAAAGTCTGTTTACAGATCTTGGAAAGTACTGAATATGTGAAACAGGTTTGTATAAAGCCTTTTGTGGCTCCTGAGGGAGCTGTGAAATCTGATCAAATAAATGTGATTGAGTACATCAATAACATACAATCAAACTGTCGTGTTTACGTCTGAGTTGCTTAATTATTCTGAGCCACAAGGTTGTCCTGTAGCGGACTACACACACATGCACACACACACACACACTTAATCATATACACATCAGTCTAAAACCTTGGAACTACCTGGCCGGACACGTTAAAGTAATTAAAGAAAAATAGAATATCAAATGGTCTATGAAGTGTGGATCAGGCGAGGAGGAACTGGTTGGGCACTGATATGTGAAGCTGTGTGTGTGTGTGTGTGTGTGTGTGTGTGTGTGTGTGTGTGTCAGGGTCAGGGACTGCGAGGGTGTGTGAACTTGCACAGTGGTGGCACTGGGAGGATCCCCTGCAGCCTGTAGGAATCCACTGGGGGAAACTCAGCCCCTGCCCTCAGCAGCCCCGACAGCGGAGGACACACAAAGACACACCCGTATAAATACATTCAAATGGTCATTTTTCCAACTGCTGGTCCTTTCTGGTTGTAATAGACAAGCACAGGAAATTGTATTCTATAAATAACTAAATTTGCTGTGTAAAATTGTTTGAAATTCCATGTTAATGGCTACATGTAATTAGCGTCTAATCCTTTGCTTGTTTAGAATACGTGTCCATGCATGCTGGGAAAATGTGCTAATCCAGCACTGTGTTTCAGCTAGTAAAGCATCTTTGATGAATTTTATTTAAATCTGTGCATTTAGTGGATGTTCTCATTCAACAGCTCATGAGGGATGAGCGTGAAGCAGCTAAGTAGCTTGCTCAACAGCACTTTAGTACCACACGTAGTTGCTAACGCAGTCAGTGTTTATTTTAGGGGACCAAACTTGTGTCCTTCTGGTTTCAGGACAGTCTCTCTACGCTCAATTTAGCAAGGTTCCTCTGTACCACTCAATCAGCCAAACCCCTAAAGTGCACACACACACACACACGTACTAACACACCACAGGGGAACTGACATGGCTCTGAAGGTCACTGGTTACAAAGCAGCTCTGATTCCCAGAGCTTTTAACGACTTTCAGACACCCTGTTCACTTTTCCACTTTCACTTTGAAAACAGCAGCCACTGGTTCTTTACATATTAATGTGGGTTGGGTGGGATTACTGCCAGGAGGTTCATATGGCCTCAGGGGGGAGGAGAAAATTCTCACGCTTGGCATGAAAACCCCCATCAAACAAACTATAAAATGTGTCTATATATGATGTAATGCCTAATTGAGTTTCTACTGTAAATACAGGCACTACTCGATTGTGAACGGTTTATTTTGGTAAGATGGTGGGTCAGAATGCTTAAATTACTGTGGAAAGTAATTTCCACTGCTGTCAATCACAAAAAGCCACAGACTGCTCTGAGGATTGTCTGTCGACACGACAGAAACCCTTTTATTTGGTAACTTTAACAGATTACAGGCTTTGGTTTCACTGTAACATTTAATACAACATAAAGTTGAGGAAATTAAGGCTTCAACCTTATGGAAAACCTCCAAACTGCTGCTAAAACACTTCACAGGACAGATTAACTGTTTTAGACCATTTGAGAAATCACGGTATATGTTCCAAAGAGAAAGAAAAAAGGATTATTTTCTTAATCATGAGAGCAAACAATCGAGCATATTGGGGAAAAGTAAATGGTGTCTGGTTGGTGTTGTGTTGGCTCAAAAGGTTAATGAGGTGTGTGTTCGCTCGGAGGAGAGAAGACAACGATACTCTTTACGGAAGAGGAGGCGTTGTACGCCTGAGGGCCCACCATAATGACACCCCTCAGATCTCATTATCAGACTTATTGGTCATGTCCACCTGCCCCTCCACCCACCCACCTACCCACCCACACACACACACACACACAATCACAGACACAAAACCAGAAAAGGTCAATTTTCCACTTACATGCAGGAGCATTATGCATGCACAGACACATTTAAACACATATCCCTTTCAGGTTAACAAGCCAGGGGGCTTTAGTCAACATGCCAGATATGGGCTCTCTAGCTCCATTCACAGCCTCCCACACGCACACACACATATCCACATTTGAACAAACACACCTGGGAAAGTGACACACTGCACATCCATAATAGACTTGCACACGCCCACGCAGCCACTCCACAGGGGATGAACACACGCACACTTGTACGCACATGTTCAGCTCCTAATGTGAAGCTGCCATTTTGTTCCAAGAGAAAATTGCTTTAATTAGAATTACTACACTGATAATAGATGTGCGTCCAGCTGGGTTGTCAAAGGATGGACACTCACCATCACTGCACCACACACTCTCACAATCATGAGATGGACCAGCGGGGGAAATTGTTGACATTGTTCAGTAACACGTCCGTTCTGCTGAGATTATACAGAGGAAAGTCATCAAACCTCAGCTTGGGTTGGTTTGCTTCCACTGGACACATTAAACATTTTCAGATACTGCCCTTCTGCCAGTTGTTGGTGAACCGCAGTAGAGAAAATCACATTAGAGTCATACAGCAAGTGCAGTGGATTGGTTTGGAGAGAAGGTGATAATCTGAACAAATACTTCATAAATGGAACATCGAATAAACTCTTGCTTCTTGGAAAAAAATAGTTCCAGACAGCAGGTTGTCTTCCCTCATCAATGACATAAGTACCGTGGAGGTGAGTCTCTAATTAAGGCTTCTCCACACGTCTGGCCCTGCTTTCATGCTCCCGTTTGCCACCTGCCCCGACACGCGAGCCCTGACCCCCTCTACGGGGGACAAAGGTGAGGCGACTGGTACCAGTAGCACCTGGCAGTGGGATGAGGGATGGCAGCAAGTGGCACAGATTGCACAGATGCCACTGGTTCCCCCACATGGATGCCACATGGACTGGAAGAGCAGGAAGATGACGGAGAATGCTGGGTGGTTTGGGCAGTTTAAAACATGGAGGGAAGGAGGGAGGAGGGAGGTGCATAGATGTGAAAGAATGAATTTTGATTAAAGACTTTCAAGGTGTTGTTGTTGTTTTTTATTGCCTTGTGAGTTCACTTCCTGTTGGAGGAATCCCGAGTTTTGATGTGCACCCATCAAAACTCTGTGTATTTAACCACTAGCCCCAGAGCCAGTGGAGACCTGTCTTGTACTAGAGCATCTGACAGCTGTAACCTGATTTCACATGTTTTTGTGTGTAAAATGTATGCAAACAACATGCTCTTCTTTCAACCTTTGCTCTTTGTTGCATCAGAGCTTAATCGGGGAGCCTGAGAAACGTTTTTCACTTGACAAGCTGCATACACATCAACAGGTTACAGATGCACCGTGATATTTGGATTGGTCCTTTATTGGAAAGCGTTTGAAGGAAGCAGCAGAGCAGGATGTCATTATACAGATTAGTGACTATGTGTGTGTCTGTGCAGTAGATCTATACGGACGAGGAATTAATTGTGCCATAACAGACAGATATGTGTTTAACATCCTACAAAATGTTGTTTCCCATCGGGGCACATTCGGCCAAGTGCACATGACAGTGTTGTCGACTATAGGCGGTTTGTGTGATGTCTGATTTATTTATATATAATCGAGCTGAAGGCGCCCTTGTGATTGGCTGGGCGCCCTGCGGGGGGGCCGGAGTGGGCGGGGAGCTTAAAGAGCCTCTGCCTGCGCCTCTCAGCAGCAGCAGGAGGAGGAGAAGGAGGAGGAGGAGGAGAAGGAGGAGGAGAAGGAGGAGGAGGAGGAGGAGGAGAGACGAAGTGCATCACAAAGTTTGAGGCTGCAGCTGTTCGGACACCACGGACACACGTACGGGACACCTGATCAGGTTTGTGCACTATTCGAGCCAATACATTGCAATCACACCGCCTATGATGTCTAGAAATCTGCACAATTAAAGAAAGATAAATGAGCGTCGGACCTGGATTCATAAGAGATTGCGACGCGAAACACTGACTGGATGACTTGCATGTCTTTTGGTGCTGTTTCGGATACTGTGTTGTGCGCTTCATCGTATTATTTGCGGCAAACTTTCGAAGTTATCCGCTCGCTGTGCAGATGCTGTGTTGTCTTACAGTCCAGTCTATCGTGCCAGTTTAACTTAATGCTAAACCACCACTATAAAAATCCCCATACTGCCAAAAGAGCGTCTGTCGGGCTGGAAATTAAACAGAAGAAGTGCTATAGAGGTTCTTGTTGAGAAAAACTTAAAAGTCCAAATAAAAATGTAGCCTATAATGTAAACATTATAGCAGATTTCTTTGTCTCCATTTAACATCACTACCTCAATTCTATACTGGGAGTCCTCTTGCCAAACCTGCTTACTGTGATGTATTTGAAACCACCAGGTTACCACATCATGGACTAATGTGCCATGAAATTACTACAGCAATTCTGTGGCAAGACATCTGTCTTCCTTCTCCCCTTTCAGCCCAAGGCAAGGCTCCTTCAGGAGATGTGGATTGAATTATCATGATGAGGTAGGGTGTTAGAACCACCAAAGATGCATCCTAAACAGCTGACAGCACTAAGGCAAGTGAATTTACTATAGAACTGTCACTCGGAGTAAAAATCTAATTTGCTCTTTCAGGTTTGCAATTGATCCGGATAAGGGGGAAAAAAACTCAGCTGACAGTACTTTCTATCTGTGATTGACTCTATCGGTCACCATGTAATTTGATCCAGCTCCTGGTTGGGGAGGTGTGGGCTTTGGCCCATCCTACATCTTATCTACCCACCAGGTCTCTGAAATCTGTGCCAGGCGTTGGATGAGCCTCAGCCGTCCTGGCTTCTTCCATCCGTATTCTCTCACATTACAACTGCTGAATAATTAACCGATGCCTTGTTAACAGTAATGAGTAATCTGAGTTTTTGGTTTCTGGAATCTGATGGAGGTTGTTGAGCAGAGGACAGAGGTCCAGTGCTGTTCTTAGACCCAGTCTGAGCTTTCAGATTAAAATGTAAGGGATACAACGTGTGGAGAGCAGGTCTGCTCTCTCAGCTTAAATGAAACGTAACAGGAATATAGTTTATAGTATATACAGTATGCTGCGGATGGCATTTTATTAAAACAGCACTGCAAAAGACAGGTTTCATAAGGGTGTTCTCTGTCTTTTATTTTGCCTTTATTTTGACCTGATGAAGGCAGTTTGCTGAAACCTACCGTAATAGCCCATAACAAGCAGTAACACCCTGGTGGGCCACTCATTACAAACTCATGCTGTGCATTTCAACCCATAGAACATTATTCTAAACCTTCAAAATTTACAATAATCCCTATATTTCCAAAGATACAAAATATGTCAGGCCGAATTTTGGGGAAATGTGCATGAAATTATATAAAATGAGACATCTAGTATATTTCCAGTTGAGGAAATGGTCTTGGGTTTTAATTGTTACTCAGTGTGCACATCAGAAGCTTGAATGAAGAGTTTAAACATACTGTATATGTGATACT